>BJCM01272822.1:0-11804 GCA_018326385.1 Flaveria bidentis | reverse complement strand
ATTAAGGTTTTAATAAATTAAAAGTTTAAATTGTAATTATTCTTTTATCTATTTATTTTATTTAATCTTATATTTATTTCAAAATCATAACCCCCTTTTAAAAGACTTGTAACTCACTATTAATATCATTCATAACCTCCTCCTAACCTCAACTATAAAAGCAAGGCTTATGCCTCACTTTACATTTGTTAATTCTCTAAAAATCTCTCACACAAACTTTTCATCATCCTTTGGTTATAATCAATTTCAAGAATTTTCTTTTACAAGTAGTTTCAAGAATCTTCTAATACTAAGTTAATCTTATATTGATTTTATACTATACATTTCTATATTGTTTAAATCATCCTAACATCCAATTGTTCTCATGACTTTATGTTTTTACTTTTATTATTTCTTCTACTAAATCTCTTTTAATTTGATTCATTATCATTTCATCATTAACTTTCTAACTTCCACTAACCTTATAACAATCACTAACATTCCTAAATCAAGCTAACGTAAACAAAGAACCCCGTTTGCAAATGGACAGCTATGCCGCCGCATTCGGTTATTCCACAAGATTATTTCCCTAAGTGATGGCTCTGCCGAAGTCTTGAAATATTTTTATATAACTCAAGTGAAGTCTAATATATCATATATCAACATAATAATTTTTTTCATACATGTTTAATGCTTTAACGATTTTAAAAGTGCACATAAGTGCCTTACTATAATTTTGGAAAAATATAGTCTGACTTCAACCGACCATAACTTGATCACAAATTAAATTGATTAAACTCAGACTCCAATACTAAGTTCATTGAATTGCCTTTTTAGCGATAGTTTATACGTCTTCAAACTCAATCGAACGACTCAACAATAACCTTCACAAGATAAGTGCGTATTTCAGCACCTTCTGCATTGTGCTACTATTTTGACCTACTTAAAGATCTTTTCATAAAAATGTTTCTGAATGAAAGTTTTCTAAAAGACTTTGAAATAGTCAACTATAAACTTTTATAATTTTATGAAACCGTTTGCTATTTTTAAAACCTATTCAAACACATATCAAACATTCTGTCAGGAATCTAAAATTGATGCAATAATATTTTTTCAATCTACCTTTCGCTTTTTAGCATTCTCTAAACTTTCTAACTTCTTGTAATAAATTCCGACCTCAAGTTATTTTTTTTTATCATTTAGGACATCACCTTTAACTCTTAACATCCAAGCTTTCTTATGTTATTGTTTATATCATTATGGTATTGTAATGACTTAATTGTCTAGTATTGTTTAATGAAAAATAATATTTAATATTATTTCAACTTATTTATTTTTATGTGCTATGAACAATCGTTTCACATTCGTCTGCCCCGATGATTCCGCCGTCGGTCGGGGTGTGACAGCAAAGGGTCGTGTCATGCCAGGACGAACCGTAGTCATGGAGGCGGCAACCAAAATGGCACAATGGTCGCGCAACGAAGGACCGTAGTCTGGGAGGCGACGCGACAAATGGTTTGGTGGCAACGGACGGTGGTCCAGCAAGAAAAAAAATAAAAAATAGACATTCATCGACCGTGGTCGTGCGGCGGTATGTGAAGCGTAGGCTGGTGACTGTGATTAGGTGGCACGTTGTGATGGCAAGGGATCGTGGTCCGACTAGAACAAAAGAAAAAACAGACATCTGGTGACCGTGGTCATGCGGCTGTGTGTCATACCGAAGGCCAGTGATCGTGGCCAAGCGACGTACTTCGGTGGCTAGGGACCGTGGTCCAGCTAAAAAGAAAGAAAAAAGAAATATGATGGGATATCGGATCTAATACAAGAGAGATAAACCCAATAAAAAACCAGGTAGACAAGGTGAAGGGCGATGACTATGGTAATGAGATCGCAAGATTGCAAGAATATAAGATTGTAAGGTTGCAAGGATCAAAGTTAACAATATGGAACCAACCACAAGTAGTAGAATATAAGGTTGTGACCTTCGATTAGAAAGCTAAATATCAAAACATAAAAGAATTTTAGGAAAACTGAACGGAGAATCTTTAATAGGAACGAATGGTGACAAGACAGGGTGGCGGCGGCAATGATGGCACGCCACCCTGTCTAGGGTTTTTCTCGATGTGATGGCAGCTAGGGTTTTATGTTTTTGTTATGGTGCAACGAAGTCGGTAGAGAACATAGAGTGGCTCTGATACCATGTAAGATTGTAAAAGGCTAGATTAATAGTGTTGTTAGGTTTAGACGTTTAGCTACAATATATAGAAAACATAATAGAAACCCAAAACCTAATTGAACCTGTGAGCTCATACTAATAGCCCTGATAACTATATAGTCTAATATATAAAAGTATAATTATACATTTATGGATTTATGAATATATATAATGAATTGTCATAATTTGTTCGAGAGTACACTATATTACTCATATTATATTGATTTATTTCACCGTGTATTTGTTTTATTTTTAACGTATTTGTTTTAGTTTTAGCTACATGTTTTATTTTGTTAAAAAGTTGGCTATTTATGTATTTTAAGGCATTTCGCATGATGCGCCATTATGTAGTCGATGTATGAGACATTTTCATGTATTTGATTTCAGATTTTATTCTTGGTTTTATGTTTGTGTTTGATTATTCTAGCTTTCATAATTTGGGTTACAACTTTCATAATTTCGGGTGATCCTATATGAATCTTGGAGGAGAGGTTGTTTCTTCTTGTGCCATTGTCAACCCTCTCATACTTGTTAATATGCTGCTAGAATAATACCACACACTTTCCCACGAAAACCGACGATGCATTATCACCTTCATTAACTCTTCATACTCCTTAAACACTTAAGACTTGTTGAGAGTTGTACTGAAATTAACTTTTCAATAAAACAAGAACATCCCTAACTCTTGTGCTCATCATGTCATGCCATTTTTCTATACAAATCCAGAACTTTAAAACCATCTTTATATAACCCAAAAGGAAACAACGTGAGATTAAATTGCTTTGACATATAATTCCCACCACCTTATGTGATGTGCGAATTAATAGAACATCACTACATCCTTGTACACCTTATGCGATGTGTGAATTAATAGAACATTCATGAGGATAACATGAACTGGGTTGACTTAAGGGCGGGTGAAACTATTGTAAGTCTTTTTTACTTTGTAAATATATTTTTTTACTAAAGTTTAAAAATTTAGAAAAATGTGTCATTTTTAAATGAAAAAAAATACTATTTAAAATAAAAATTTATATATTTACTTGAGAAAATGAAGTTTTTATAAATTATTTAATTGAATTCAATTCTTTCTTGAAAACTAGGTTACTGTAAGAATTATATGTCATGTTTCTTCTAGAATCCACATTATAAACGGAGTAATATGCATGTTTTCATCATACAAACATGGTAATGTGGGGTTCTAGCTTGTAATATAATCTGGTTAAAACTTTAAGTTATATTATTTATTTGACTGTATTATGTTAACCCATATGTACTATTGCATCTAAAGGATCTTTTAAAGCCACACTATCCTTAATTGTTTTGTTATCGAGTGATGAACACATCATATGACTTTCTTGCATGTATAAGTGTGTATTTTGTATTAAATTCCAAACATTTGTAAACTTTAAACATTTGCACTTATTTACATATGCAAAGCATTAAATGTTTATGTAACAACTTTTACTTATCACATAATAAATATAAGGAGTTTGTTGTTAAGAGATATGGAGAGGACGATACCTTACACCCCGAACTTGATGTGATATGATGGTCGGAAACTAGCAAGGGAAAGAAAAAAGATAGTTTGTACTGGATTGGCAACACTAGTGACCCGTATGTTATGCTGACTGGTACACCATCAATCCCTACTAGTGATCCATCTGGGAGAAGTGATGAGGTTGATATTCTTTTTTAATAACAGAAATTCGATGTATGTATTTATTGTGTTATCAGTGAATAACTATATTAGAAGGTTAATATATACACATATTGAATTTTATAGGGAAAGATGATTATTTGCATGAATTAGTAACGACTAGAGGCGACAATCTTAACCCATTTGTTTTTAGTTGGGCTGCTTTGGACATTGTTAATATGGACATGGGTAGACTTGACAAAACAAACCCATTCATTATATTTTAGGTCATTGTGGGTGCTAATTCTAATACATTGGGTTAGTTTGGGCAAAGTTAATTTTTATAGGTCTTAATGGGTCAACATAGGTAATAACAAATATAAAAATGGATCAGAATGAATCATTCTTGCACAAATACACAAAGTTACTTATATGTAGTGTGTTATATTGAGCTTTATTTGTTTGTAATTTGTTAAAAATAAGAGTTATTAATGTATTTGATATTGATATGTTATGAATGTGATGTGCTAATTTATTCATTATGGGTGCAAAGGTTGAGTGAAAAATGCTATGATAAAAATAGTAGAGTTAGAATGAGATAAAGCAATAAAAACTGCTATGATAGAGAAAAATAAAGAAAATACAAGGTTGTATGCTTAAATGAGTGAAAAACTTCAAATGTTATCACAAAACCTACCATAAAATATTCCATCAAGTTAAGGAATGAGTTTATGCTAGTAGACACTATGATTTCTATATTACCTTTAATGTTTTTGAATGATTTGGATATTTTATGCTATTTGGTTTGGATTAACTTGTGATGTTCTTGATGTTTTTGGATATTTAATGTATTGAAATTGGATATATATGTTAATTGGTTTGGATTGACCTTTGATTAAGTTTGTATATATTTATGAAAGTTACGATATATATCATTTACACGAAAATTTTAAATACCATTTTGAAAATCAAATATTTCAAAAAATTTAGACAAAATTCGTAGCTAAATCCGTAATAATAATTTATAACATTCGTAGTAAACTAATTGCAAATCCATAGCAAAATTGGTAACAATAGCATAACAAAACTCATAGCAAAATTCGTAGTTAATTTCGATAACCAAAATGTAGAAAATTTATAGCTAATTTTCATAGAAAATTTGTATGGCAAATTCCTAGAAAAATCGTCGATAACAAAACCATGTTTAAAATCCATAGCAAAACCGTAACAAACCTTTTCGTAGAAAAATTTTTGTAGCCAAAATCAAACAAAACTCTGTAGCAAACTCCATAGCAAATGTTAGTATATAAATGCGTAGCTAAATTAACGACACCAATTTGTGTAGCTAACCCGTAGCAAATTCGTAGCAAACACTCTTTGCTATAGATTCTGATAGACACGAATTTCTTTGGGAATTCATTAGCGACGATTATCAAAAAGAGGGGGCGATGGATAAGAAGAAGAAATAAATATACTTAGTTGGGTATTTATTTATTTATTTATTATTTTATTAACAATAAGTGTAAACGAGTTGTTTCACGTCCTGTAATGAGTATACAATTGAGAAATTGTAAGGATCAAACTCTTAAATTTTGAAAAACGAGAACTAAGTGAAAAAATTCATATATCACATATACCGTTCCTATTATCGAGAGTTAAATTTTATTTTACTTCTTGAGATTTATTAAAAATAATAAATTTTTTTCAAAAGATTAAAAACATCAATTTAGCTCCAAAAGTTACATAAATTGTTTTAGTTTCACTCCAAAAATTCAATATTTGTTTCATTTTTATCTAAAATAATAAAATTTTTGGAGTAAAATTAAAATAACATATAAAACTTTTGGAGGTAAATTAATGTTTTCAATATTTTGAAGAAAAATTGTTATTTTAGTCAAACCTTAGGGGGCAAAATTGAAATTAACTCTATAATTTAAGTATTTAATTATATTTAACATGTATCTAGAATATTCTTTAATTTAATTATTTCTTTAGTTTTTTATGCATTACTAGCTACTTTAATCTTTCTTATCTTACTACTCTAATCAAAGGGTAAATGGTGGAGCCATGTGTCAGCATTACAATCATTCTTATCAATTTTTTCTCGCCTCTCTCTCCTATTAAATAATTACTTTAATTACTGATAAAATTATTTTAATATATTTTAATATATAATAAATTAAGAAAGAAATTTATTTATTAAGGTTATTTCTAAATAAATTGATATTTTTAATAATTTAACAAAACAAAAAATAATAAAATTTGGGAGTTGTAGTAAGAAATTTTTTTAAAAATAAAATTTTTATACGGTTTGTTTTAGAATAAAATGTTTATTTTTTAAAATTTTTTAAAAAGTTGATATAACTGTTTTATTATTTATAGTCATTTCTGATACGTAATTTCAATCATATCATATCTTAAAATAACATTTTGTAATTAATAAATTTATTATATCAATATTTTATTTATTCAGCCCGTGTAATACACGGGTCTACTAAAGCTAGTATTATAAAGATGTCACATGACATAAAATGGTAATTAGAGATTTCACATGACAACACTACATTCACTCTTAATAAAAATTTTCCACTTCTCTCTCCTATTAAATAACTCAATTAATTACTAATTATATTATTTAATTTATTTTTTTATTACAAGCTATTTTTAAAAATATTAAGAAATGGATCTTTTTATTAATGTTTATTTCTAGAGAAACAAATTTTTATAATTTTTTTTCTAGAAAGTACATCATATTTTTTTAAAACATGATATACTTTAAAAATGATATTTTTTAAATGTGTTTTGTTTTTAAATGAAATGTTTGATTTATTCTTTAGTAAAAACAAAGACTGTATAAAAATAAATTTTTAAAAAGTTGATATCATTGTTTTATTACTTATAGTACTTACTCATACATAATTTAAATCACATATTACTTAATAATTAATAAATTTTTATTGTATTTAATATTTATTTATTCAACCTCTGTAATACACGGGTTCATTAAAGCTAGTAAACATATATTTGAACATATGAATAATTTATCTAGAAATATATTTCTTTATAAATCGACTTTTTTACGCAATATACGAAATGTTACTATATAAAGTTCGTTTACGTATTCCAACGCGTGACTTAAACCATTTGTGTAATTATTTTACATTTCTTGCATGAAAATTATAATGCAACCGAATATATTTCTTATGTAATAGTTTCAAATTTTTTGCTCCCCTTTATGACGAAAACACTTTTTGTACTCTAAACGCTCTGTATATAAAATTAAATGTTTTAATATTTAAAAACCAATTAACTAACTAAGTATATCAATGCATTTTATTATTAGCAATTATGAATTAAAATATCACGAAAATAGGTAAAGCGGATTACAAACCTTTGGGCTTTGACTCTTTCTAAAAATGTGTCGTCCAAAAGATTTGGTATTTCACGTGGAAGAATGAGACTCAGTAGTTATTCATATGTCCTCATTCCATGAATTATCATGCATGCTAGGTGTATAAAGTGACTTGACTCGAGAAAAAAATATATAACGCCTAGACTTTTTTACACAAATTACTTTTGGGTAGATGCTTGATTCTTTTGTGATCTAATATACGAAACATCACCTTATATTTTATAAAAAGGGTTTTTTATATGTCTATATTTTAATCTAATAAAGTAAAATATATGTGTGTTGCATGATATATTTCTATCACTTTTACCTAGGCTGCACCTAGATATTATACGATTGTCATTATCTGAATGAACGTCAACTATTTAGTAATGCATTAAATGCTAATTATATTACTTATATACTTTACAAATTATGAATCAAATTTTTTTAATAATTTAAAAACATGTTTGTTTATTTAAAATTTAATTTTTAAAAACAAAGTTTTGTAAAATATGAAGTTTTTAATGCAAAGAACTTTAAAAATTGATATTGTTAACTATTTAAAAAAATCAAAGTGCTTAAAATATAAAATTTTAAAGTAAAAGTTTTTAAAGACGAAAGGGAAAAATATTTTTATTGTTTTATTACCTAAACTAACTATTATACGTAATTTTAATAATACTTTATCTGAATTTTTTTTAAGTATTATTAAATCATTATTAATTCTTATATTTTCATTCAACCTGTGTATTAATTTTTATATTTTTAGAAAAATGACATTTGTTTTATTTCTTGCCTTAGATTTGTTTATTGTTGTGTTTTTTGCTCTACGTTGTGACTACTCTGTATGCATACTTTTATTCCTCTTAGGATGTTTGATGTGCGTTGACCCACCTCTGACCGTTGACTGGCTGACTCGGTCAGCCGGTCAGGGTGTTTGATGTTCACGGCGAGGTATCTGACCCGGCCCAAGGCTTCTGACCGAGACCTAAACATTTTGATCACTGACCCAATTTCACTTCCCCTGCTTTACGCCGAAGGCCACTGCACCTCATCGAGTTGTTCACCATCTCCGTCGTCTTCTTCACCGCCATCGCTGTCACCATCTCCGTCGTCTTCTTCACCACCTTCGTCACCATCTCCGTCATCTTCTTCACCGCCATCGATACTGTTCACCGCTACAAGGTCTTGCCTTAGAAATGTTATTGAGCGTGCTTATGGTGTATTGAAGGCAAGATTCCCAATCCTAAAGCAAATGGCTCCTTATCCTTTTCCAGTGCAAAGAGACGTAGTTATTGCTTGTTTTGCAGTGCATAATTTTATAAGAAAATACAACATTCAAGATGAATTATTTACAAATATTGAAGATAACACTATGGTTACCCCTGATGGTGAAGGTGGAGGAAGTGAAGGTCAAAATACACAAGGCATTGAGTGGGGTTCAGAAGGGGTCGAATATATGGCTACTTTGCGTGACCAAATTGCTAATCAACTACTTTCAGATGCTTCAAATTAGATTTGTATGCAAACTCTTGTAGGGGCTGTTTGGAATTCAATGTGTTTGTTTGGATTATGTTTGTTTTATGTTAACTTCTATTTTGTATGACATTTTGAATTATTCTAATTTGGCTATTTTTATTAATAAAACCAGTTAAATTCAAACTCGTTTAAACAACGGTGCAATAATGTTCTTTTTATCATTCAACAGAGTCGGTAGTCAGTCAGATACTAAATCAAACAATCAAGTTTCAGTCAGATGCAGACTCAGTCAGAACCTCTTACTAGGTCAACTTCTGATTTAATCAGATCTTATTCAGTCAGCGCAATCAAACAACCCCTTAGTCGGCTAGGGTTTTATTTTACTTGTATACCATGACTCACTTAGTTTCGGTGTATATTGTACCTATGTATATTTTCTTAGTGTATGTTAGCTTGGATCTTATAATCTATTTGTGTACATACCTCAATATAACTATATTTGTGTATGCTTTACTTGCGTATGCTTTACTTGCGTATGCTATCCTATTATACGATACTAGCTTTAGTAAACACGTGTATTACACGGGTTGAATAAATAAAATATTTATATAATAAAATTTATTAATTATAAAATGATTTTTAATCTATAATAAAATAGTAATATCAATTTTTAAATTTTTTTAAACTTTTAAAAAAAAATAAACATTTTATTCTAAAACAAACCGTGTAAAAAATATCATTTTAAAAAATTTCCCTATCATAACTCTTAATTTTGATTATTTTTTTTGTTTTTAGAAAATGACATTTTAAAAATACCAAATTTAAAAAAATTCATATTTTTAAAAAAAATATGCTTTAGAAAAGTTTATTATTTTATAAAAAATTTATTTATTTAGAAAAATGACATTAATAAATAGATTTTTTTCTTAAATTATTAAATCTTAAAAAGTGTTAAAAATATTATTAATAATTAAAGTAATTATTTAATAGGAGAGACAACCGGGAAAATTTTGATGAAAATGATTGTGGTGATGTCACGTATCATCACAAGATACATTTTTATTAGAGTAGGTAGATATGTTTTATTATTTGTTGAAAACGTTTATAGTCGGGACTCATTGGAAACGATCTCTCTGTCTATCAGGATTGAGGAAAGACTTACGATCACCCTACCCCTCTTTGAGTCTGCTTATAGTTTACTATAGTGGAACATGCGGTGTATGTTTGTTTGCATGTTACAAAGGTTTTTAAACTAATTATATAATAAATAAAAAACTAAAAGGACAAGTTTTTACCTTTCTAGCACCCCAAAAATTTGTGTTCCCTCCTCAAGTGGTTAGCAAGTTAAAAACTATTTGTTCATGTTAATGATTAAACACATGATTTAAAAGAGAGGCTAAACTTCTCACCACCATTAGACCAAGTGATTATTGGCTCTCCAAACATGATCACACATGACATTCCATCGTGCTCCAAGCCTCCAACGCAGCACATTAAATCTTTTGTGTGATCCTTGAAAGTCTACGACACAAATAACAACCTGGCTCAAAATTCTCAAAATTTAATACAAGATTCAAAAAAAAAAAACCTTCAAGTTTCTTCATAATCGTATCTTACTTAAAAAAAATTAAAATTTCTAAATGTTAATTGATAACTATTTAATATATATTTTTATTTATTTGACATACGTAATATATGAATTTCTAGCTTGAGGGTTTGTAATATAATCTTGTTTGGTTAATAACATAACGGATGTGATTATAAACATCATGGTTTTGCAATCCTTTAATTTACACGTTAATGTATAGTGTTGTAAAATTTATTACATAAACAAACACACCGTTCCACAATAATTACGTTAGATATATATAAGTTTATTTTGTTGGCGTCTACACGTATTGATGTAGAACACAAAAAACTTTTAAAAGTTTTTTTTATTAAATAGGGTTTTACTGTGTGATACAATTTTTTTAATAAGTTTAGATGATAGTGTGTTTGTATCATACTTAACAAAAAGTACACCCATCCACAAGGGGAGCATAGTTAAGACCGGGGGCCGCTGCCTCCATTTTTTTTCGTCGGTAGTGTTAAACTTTAGTCTGGTAGTGTTAAACTTTAGTTCGGTAGTGTAAATTTTTGGCCCGGTAGTATAAACTTTTATATAAATCTCGAGTTCGCCCCCCAAACAAAAATTATTTTCGCCCCCGCCCCCCTTACGAGAGAATTCAAGCTCCGCCACTACACCGATCCACTTTGTGTTTCAATAATGAACAATCTTGACCTTTTCTCTTTAATCCACCACTTTGACGTCAATATAATGATAAGATTTAACCCTCTAATTAACAAACTTAGGGATCAATCTATTTTATTTAACTCATTTCATTCTCAATAAGATAAATCAAAAATAAAATTTCAAAGGCCGTAAAGTTGGCTTTAAACAAGTGTTTGCAAAGAAAGTCAATTTTTTTCTCTTATAAGCACGAGGGTTTTGAATATTTGAAGACTATGATTAGTTTCATATACGAACTTACCAAACACGCTCTAGAAACCCCCCATGTGAACAAGATGAATATTAATAAGAATGTTTCAGCCATTACCTTTCTATTACTAAAAACTTATTTAAGAAATTACATAACTTATAAAAAATCACACCAGACCAGATCAAATATATAGAAGTTAAGCATGTTGATAGAAAACGTACGTTAGTATAAATCAAGTTTAATCAAGCTCGTACCGTTACGGAATTAATTTATTATATTAAATATACTTTTGAATATAAATTAGGGGTGAGCATGGTCGGTTTGGTTAGGTTTTAAGCTAAAAGCGAAACCAAAACCGATATTTCGGTTTCTAGGTTTTTAAAACCGTTCGGTTTCGGTTTTTCGGTTTTTGGTTTTCACTTCGGTTTTGGTTCGGTTTTGCTTTGGGCTTCAAGTTTTTTTTTTTTTTTTTATCTTCAAACATAATCTATAGATTCTTATAATTACTTAACATTAAAATTAATTACAATCAATAAAATACAATAACACAAAGTTCAATAAAAATAATTTAATCTACCAAAACAAAAAATTTAAAAATTATACTCGAAACCTAAACATCTA
>BJCM01272821.1:0-15270 GCA_018326385.1 Flaveria bidentis | reverse complement strand
TTGATATTTGTCCATATAACATACGCTTATATAATTTTATTAATAATTTATAAAATATCATTTTTCTCTTTGTTATAAAAATCATTTTTCTATTATATAATATTTTTATTTCAAACCAACATACGTACGGTTATCTAATCTAGTAAAATAACAATGAAAAATTACCAGATAAAATTAGGTCAGGGTTGATTCGAATAAAATACGTGCGTGGAGGGGCGCACCGCTGGTCTAACCCGAACCATCATCCCGATATACCCCACCCCTGCCTCAACCTTCTTGTCTCCCGCATCTCAAGTCTCAACGCCCCTGACACACACACACACACACACACACACACACACACACACACATTCAGCTCGTCAACAACAATGACCAGTGGACCAGGGCTCTTTTCCGATATCGGCAAGAAAGCCAAGGGTGCGTTTCAACTCAGATCATTCATCCTTTGATTGTAATATGCATGCATACAACTTTAGATTTTGTCTCTCTCGCCAATTTTTTCATCTGCTCTTGCCTTGTGTGTTGTAGATCTGCTTACCAGGGACTACATATCGGATCCCAAGTTTTCTGTTTCAACCACCAGTGTCAACGGAGTTGTACGTATCGATTGCACTTCTTTTTCGATTTTACTTCATACTGTTATTTTGTGAAATCTGACGCTTGGATTTAAGCTATTAGTTAGGGTTTTCTAGTTAACATTTGCTACATTCAACTTGTAAGTAATAGTAGATTTCAATTGGCACTTGGCAGGCCTAAGAGTGATAGAAAGGGAAATGATTAGGGTTTGAGTTTGATTTAGGCTGAAATGAGCTGTGCTAGTTCTGTTCATACTTCTCTTAGGTCAGTTACCAAGTGGGATTGCTGTTTGATATATTGCTTTGCTTTGTGAAGCTATATATCTATAGGTTCATTTTCTTTTTTGTAGTGTTTTTGTTTCCATTTTTGGTTCTTTACGATGGGAAAGATATACTTGCTGATGTTCTTTCACTTGGTGCTAGTTTGAGCTTCATCCCTTTACTAAAGGACACTTGCAAGTTAGGTAATATTATGTGAACTATTGAATTGATCAACACGTATAGTAGTGCAGTATGCCACCAGATAGAGATGTTCTTCCTTAGCATACGTGCAATGGTTTTTGGGGAGATTTGTTCATTCTATATAGTAATACTGGTTCACAAGATTGTTATAATCTCTTAAGAAGAAAACATGCTGAAAGAAGATTGACTTACGAGTTACAACATGTTCATAACCTCTACAAGAAAATATGTGCACTTTAGCTCACAAATGGAATTTACTTTAGATTGACTAGTAGAGAGAAGAGGAACACACTTCAATGAAAGCCTTGTAGATGTTCTTAGAAAATTTGTTAAGTACCTTATCACATTACTCCATGAATTCATGAGTTTACTAACACAGATTATAGCAAAAGACTATGTAAGACTAACCTTGCAAACTTGTATTGCATTTTCTTTTGTAAATAACTAAATATATTAACTAAAACCACTACGTACCGCATGGAGCCATGGAAGGGGAATTTCACATAGTCCCCTAGGACTAGTAGGGCCCCTGATGTCAAGCTGTCAGCTACCAACTTGAACAAAGCTAGTCACTAATTAATTTGGTCAAACACTAACATACGTGGATGGTGCTATAATATTTGCACTTTCTTTTGAGTCTTAACACTAACTTATATTCTTTTTATCATGTTCAAATGAAGAAGAAAGTCATTAAACTTGTCAGTATTTATATCTTCTGTGAATAATTCTACAACTTGATTCTTCATTTCAATATGATTCCACTCAACTTCATCATAAAGTTTTTTCTTGAAAAATAGATAACTCACCTCTACATGTTTAGTTATTACATGAAAAGTTGGATTCTTTGCTAGACCTAGACATTTTGCTGACCATTGTCTCAATACATGGAAATAAATTTACGCACTGGTTGATGCAAGTTCTTCAGTGATTGTTCAAGCAAATTGTTCTTAATCTGCCATGGCTGTGAGTCTGTGACTTTGTACCTTGTTTATGTTTCCAAAAATATAGTTGGTTGTCCTTTGAATAACCAAGAGATTTGTTCAACTCCATGATTGAAATTGCAATTAGAGAAACAACAATGATCTCCCACATATTAACTTGCAATGTTTATTGTTCTTGTACAAAATGGCATAGTTAATCACAAATCACATCTCAACCATGTGTAATTGCTTCCGAGTAATTATTTTGTGATTTTTGCCTATACCGAGTCATCATACTTGATTGCATGGGAAATATCAAGTTGCGTTATAATTAGTAGATAAGACTATCAACCAGGTGCTTCTTGTGATTATCAACGTATATTAATTTTTGTTTATTAGTTTCGGCAAACAGACTAGATTCCACATGTTGTGTTAAGTTACCACTTTATAACTTGGGTCATATATTCAACAATCTTACCGATATCAACCTCTTGATGTTTGCTTTAAATCCATAGAGCACCTTTCATAGCTTACACACATGATTCGGATGATCTTGGTTTTGAGAACCCATTGGTTGATTCTAGTAGATATCTTAATAACTCACCATGTATCTGTCCTTTACATCCATTCCCTACAATCCAGTCTGTGCTAGATGTAGGTGCTAATATGATTCACAGGTGTAAACTTTGTCATTGTTTAGACTATACCCTAAAGTCAGCATCTGAGCTTTGTGCCTAAAATGTTGTAGTTTATTTTTCTGATTGCAGCATATATATGTACGTTCAATTTGATAAGCACATGCGCACACATATATATTTGAATAGCTTTTGTTATCTTATTTGGCTTGGAATGGCTAACATCACTTAAATTTGCATGCCATAAATCAACTATTTTTTCTAGTTCTAGACTACTTTTTACATATGAACACTGCTATCGTCACATAGACATGCTATTATGACGTCATCATTGATCACATGTATATGCTTTACAACCATAGTTATCGATAGAGAATAGCAATAATAGTGCCCACTATTACATGTTTAACGATAACGTAGTAGAAAATTTAAGCAAACACCTCCAAAATAGGTTAAAATACTATTGGGCCGATTTTATATTTATAAAAAATAAAAAAGTGGAATTATAATATTCAGATGGAGGAACTACTATAATTAGTATGTGTGGATTGGTGTATCACAGGATGATGATCTCTCTAGTTCCATCATTTCTATTCTCGTTATCCAAAGATAACAGTAAAGGAAATAGTGTTATCTGGTTCCTTTATTGTTCTTTTGTGTGCTAATTAGTTTTGATGTCTACACAGACATATAAACCCTACTGAAGATAAACTAAAATAGGACATTATTCTTTTTAGAATCCATAAGAGTGAATTAATTGCATGATATGAAAGGCGGTTTTTAACTCTTAAAGTGTGAATACTATCGTGATATGAATACAAACGCTCCGGGTAATTGCGAAGTAGATAAATAAATGCAAAACAACAGGCAATGCCCTTTTACTCCAGAGTTTAAGATTACATTTGCAAGATCTCATATCGGCATGTTCCTTTAACATCATGCCAACTATGGTCCACTAATATTTTCCAAAGAGCTAACTCATACTATATTACAGGATGCTAGTTTTAAATCCATGATTCTAACTAGAAATGAAATTAGATGAAACTATTGCATTAGTTATAAAGCAACAACTTAGAACATAGGAGAGCATATTGATTATAACTTATAATGTGAACGATCAATTTAATGTTGTCTCTAAGCTCAAGTAAGCATAATCTCATATTACTTTATAATGCAGACACTTACATCAACTGCAACTAAGAAAGGCGGCTTGTCATCGGGAGACGTGGGAGTAGTGTACAAATACAAGAATACGTTAATCGATGTCAAGCTCGATACAGAATCTAATGTATGTTGCTCACTACCGTCTTTTTTAGTATCTCTGTCATGTATTCTTCTTAATATTGCCCTCGTATGGCAGATTGCTACGACATTAACATTCACTGATATTGTACCTTCAACAAAGACCATTGCCTCATTCAAACTCCCGGATCTGAAAGCCGGCAAGGTACATATTTCACTAGGTTCATAGTTTTATTTACTTATCTATTCATTTTCTTTTGTGTGCAATAGTGTGTTTTATACTGTTATTATGCAGGTTGAGGTTCAATACTTTCATTACCATGCTTCCTTGACATCAGCAGTTGCTTTAAGTGAAAACCCGACAATTGATGTTTCAGCTACAATAGGTACTCCAACCTTCGTTATTGGTGCCGAGGCTGGTTACGAGACCTCTTCTGGTAAAATAACAAAGTACACTGCCGGTATCAGCATCAATAAACCTGATTCGTGTGCTTCCATAGTCTTGTAAGCTATTTTATATTATTAAAATAAGAGTATATTCTCATATTGCGATTTTGGTCCTTTTTTACAGAAATTACAACCATGGTCCCTTGTTCTCCATGGTAGCCAAAGGCGCAAACAGACAGAAAAAGCCTGTTTGAGTCAGCGCAAAGGCGCAAAAAAAAGGCCAAAATCTACAAGAAAAACCGATAATTGGCCTGAACTACTCTAAAACAGCTAAAATTGTTTTGGAGTACACATGTGTTTTGCCTGTCTTGGGCGCATGCTTTTTAAGCGTCTTTTGCGTAGGCCATAAGGTCGCCTTTTGCGCCTTGAGTCTTTGGCTACCTAGATGTTCACTCAGTTGTAACATGTTTGGTTCCCTTTCACTAGCTAAGGCAAATATCCTGTTAAATTTATGTGCAATGTTCATTTAACCTTTATATTTAAAAACCAGAAATAAATAAAAATACAACTACTCCATACTCCTAATTTCTTGATTTTTCCCTTTTATAATTTTCATTTTAAGTAGAGGGATATAATGGCCTCTCAAAAAATAAATGGCCATTTACTTCCCGTAATCCCATACCAAATATGTTAGTGTAAGAAAACTTTTAGACTAACATGTACTTTCTAAAAAATTGACCAAAACCGTTATATGGCCTTAGAGCATTCAGAGTAGCAATCTTCATCTTTACATTTAACCAAATATCACATTTCTTCAAATTTCATCTCCAAATTTGTTTAAACTTACCCATTTAATTCTTCATCTCTATCTTTATCTCACTCACAAACATTCGTTTTATTATTTTGTGTCTCTTTTAAACACGCAAAAAATATAGAAATTGATAAATAATGGATCTCTATATTTAGAGATTCACTATTCGCAATTTCGTAAATCTATAAAATTTAAATATGGAGATAGAGCTAGAGAATCTAATGGAGGTGTAAAACCAAATATATTTCCAAATTATAGAGATAGAGATACATATAAAGAATCTATTGTGAATGCTTTAACCAACTGTAATTTACCCTGAAAATAATTAAATCTTAAGACTTCTACGAGTATATCTTTGACCAGCATCTGACGTTACTATTTAGGGGTGACAAAGGAGACAGTATACGGGCATCATATATACATCATTTGGATGCATTGAAAAAGAGTGGTGCTGTCGGTGAGATTTCCAGAAGGTTCTCAACAAATGAGAACACTTTCACTGTTGGTGGGTCTTATGCAGTTGATAGTCTCACAGTGGTCAAAGCTAAGCTTAACAACCATGGGAAGCTCAGTGCGCTGCTGCAGCATGAGATTATTCCCAAATCGCTTGTCACCATGTCTAGTGAGCTTGACACCCGTGCCTTGGACAGAACCCCCAAATTTGGTTTAGCTCTTGCTCTCAAACCTTGATCACTCGTTGATACTTGGAAGTTTTTTTCTTAACCCTTTGAAAGGAGCATTCAGTCAATAAGTAGTCCCGTTATGCATCGGGTTTCAATGTGAACAACTAGAACACTGGGCGTTTTATCGTCTATTCTTTGTGATTTTTTTTCTGGAACTCAGTTTGAAAAAATCCTTTTTTATTTGGTGGTGACTGTGAGATGGTTCCAGGAATTGGTGTGCATGTTTTGTTGTTTCGGCTATATTTTACATAAAGAGAATCAGGTCATGTATGTTTTGAACAATTATTGTCTAAATGCACATTTGCAACAGTCTGAGCTTGATCCCTCTGAAAGCAGTCTCCTTATCCTATTAGATAGAGGTGAGGTAAGGTTTGCTCTTATCTAACATTTCCAGACTATTGTATGAGTGAAATTACTGTGGGAATGGGAATGTTTTCTTGTTTTGTTTGTTTGTTGCAATCTGATTTAACATCATAAATTGAGCACAAGGCCCCCTACTAGTGCATGGTTGGTCCAAATCAACCCACTCTCCATTTATAAGCATTGCTGGTCAAGATATCCTTACCCTCTTCAAAGGACTTGGGAGACCTATAAAAGAAATGGGTCACCGTCCCAATTAGTTATTTTAAAACCTTTACTTATTCACATCAATTTCCATCCATCTGTGACTGACTTGAGTGTTGGAGCAGTTTATAGCGCTAACACAACAACATGGTGAAAATAAATGTGATGTTGACACATGTCCACATATTTAATCAATAATGTTTGCCTAAATGACGTCTATCCTTTAGTAGATTGAGCGAAAAAGTATAATCACCACCTTGGTTCTATTAGAAATTTCCTTTTAGTTTTAAGATGCAGGATCAGTATAACGTAGACAGATGGACTAGTTGATGGTGAACTAAGAAGCACTTTATTATACACTCTAGTAGATAACGTCTTCAAAGCAGGATGAAAGAAATTTAAAAGCCTATGTTCATGACATGAAGATAAAGAGACACCCAAAGAGAGTAAAAGTCTCTTGGATACATTGCAAAAGCTTTCATGAGCATGTATATGAAGTTCAACCTAACAAAGCGCACATCCGAGGGGAGTAAAAGTCAACAAAGAAGATCATGGTAATCATATGCATGATCTTTTCCAATAACAATAAGCAAGTGTGGCTCTTTAATGGCAAGTTAGCAACCTTGACTCTTTTCTTGTCGAGAGCAGCAACAAATCCTTCTGTTTCATCAAATCATTGGAGAATGCTTTTTTTTCCGTTACTTTTTCACATTCTTCTAACTAAAGATCATGATAACTGTCCATACTCCTACAATCACATCTGTTATCTTAACGTTTTCCAATATTAATATTATACTTTTGTTATATTCAGACATACCAAAAGATATTTAGTCCAACGATAATGATATACTATTTTTTACTGGTTAGTACTTAAAGTCTTACAGTAAACTATGACATATAATTAAAACTTAAAATAAATTATACTCATATTGGTTTACATTGATTGTGACAACCAATTTTAATGTTTGTTAGTTGAGTTTATGTACATTATGATAACTAAGGCCGGTGTCCACATGTCCGGTAAGAAAAATTATAACAATATTATACTCATATTATAAAAGACAAATTTTTCGTTTACATGGTGTAATTTTCATAAAAAAACATTAACGTATAAAAAGTTATAGTCATATAAAATCACGGGAGAAGTTGGCTGGCAATTATTTAGTTTCATGTTATAATAATTTAATTTTAAACGATGTACCATAGATTAAAAAAGTTGTAGTTAATTAAACTCTTACAATTATACAAAATTGTTATTTCATTCTCTTTATAATATAATATAAGTAAACACTCATTGTCTACGAACATTATTTTTTTGGTTGTTCGGATTGTATTTCTCGACGTGAAATGTTTGTTGATATAAGAGCATTTCACATTTTATTTTTTATTCTTATCCATATAATTATAAAAAAAATCACTATTTTTCTCTCATCTTTCTAACTAATTAATATTTGGTTATACATATATCATTATCTTTTCTTTTTTCTCCATTTTCTCCACTCACAATCACTTTTTTAAATATTTAAAAATAATTTTTTTTCTCTGCTCCACTCACAATCGGTTACAACTATTTCATACAATATAATAACTACAATCGCATAATTTTAAGGAATGGATATATGTTTATTATCTATTTGGAAACTTCAATTTCAAATTGAAACCGAGCAAAACTTTCATTTTGGTCCGCATTGTGTGATAGATTAATTTTATTCATTTAAAATCGACAAAAACTATAGATTCTTCTTCATAATCCGAAATTATTTTCGTCCCATCCTTATATGTAATTTTATTGTACCCTAATATATATCAAAGATTTTGTTAATAGTCAGTTAAATGTAACCTTTATTACTCAATATACTCACTATTGATTTAATTACTTTTGAATTTCAAAAAAACACATGTTTGCTCGTGTAAATTGTGGGTGATGTTGCGTTGATAGAGATGGGTATTTGTTTGGTGGTGTTTCAGTTTGATGATGTTGCAGTACCTGAAGGTTGTCACCCCATGGCTCTGCTTGATGCCGCTGACGTACTAGTCGCTCTCAAATAGTTTACCCTTGACCTAAAGGCCATCTTAGCTGATAACCAACCTATGCATTGATGTACAATGTTGGATGGATAAAAAATCTCCCCCAAGAGCTTAGTGGTTTCATCATTCCGATTGTTGTATGCATAACCTTTTAATTGTAGTAGGTTGAAAAAGTCTGTATCGGAGCATCACCAATTTTATTTCCATCATGTGTCTTATGGCGCAGATTATATATGCTTCTTATGACGGACACGTTGGCTGGGTTCTGTATGTTACATGACCTTATGTTTGCTTCAGTAGGTTTACCATCAAATCAAACTCCTTAGACTATCTAACTTCAAATAAAATCCCTTCAAATGTTGTGGAGGTTTATGGTTGTTAAGAAAGTTTTAATACAATCTTATGTCACGTCAAATAACTGACACAAACATCAAAGAATCTTATATTGTGCTAATGTATATCGAGAAATCTACATCGCATCAAATAACTTACATGTATATTTAAAAATCTTGCATCACGTCAAATAATTTTTAAAAACTAAGATCTTATACATATCATGCGAGACTATACAATGCGAGTAGTTTTCGTCGTTATTACTCTACACAAACTCGAGTAGGTTGTCCCGTGTAAACTTACGCGAGTCATATAGGTGGCGGAACGTCTAATTCGACATGTGGCAGCTTTGTAAGGTCGATTAACAATCATGTCGATTTACAAAAACCCTTTTAATTTTTTATACCTTAATTCATACATTATAATTATATTATTATATTATTTTGAGAAGTGAGAACGACGGAAATCCTAAAATTTATACTCAACCACTAAGAGTATTCACAACCGGTTCCTTATATTTATGTGAGTGTATTTCTTATATTATATGGTATGATTATAAGTGGTTGTGAGTGAAAAATATTATAAATTTACTGTTTAATCTGTATTTATTGGAATCACTGTTCAAAACCATATAATAATTTTAATATATTTTAAGTGGTTCTGAATGAAAAAAAAGAAAAAATAATGATAAAATTAAAAAAAAAAGAAAAAAATATTAATTTTTAATATAATTATATAAATAAAAATAAAAAATAAATTGTGAATGCTTTGAATTATTATCTCTCCAAAATCTTACACCCACAGATTTTGTATTCATCAATCATCATCGTCATCAAACCTACCTGAATCCTGATTGATAATGCCATCCTTCTCATCGTCATCATCTTCCACACAACAACTATAATAACATCTTCACATTCAAACAAACGTCGTGAATATACAATTTGATTCGATACCCTATCACTTCATCCCCAAATTTGTGTATAATTGAGTTTCATGCCATCTATTGTTTCGAGAGCTATACCATTCCAATGATTCCGGTAGGAAATCGGTCACTGGTTTTCAATTCAGGTGTCCGGATTAACTTACTTGAAGCCAAATCGACCAAGGTAGGGTTTGCGAACTTTCCGACGACGGCGGTCGATTACGGTCGGAAGTTGATGTCAACGTTAAAAACTAGCAGTGAAATCAATTCGAACGAAGCTGGTGTTATCAACAGTTCGGATGATTCCAGAGGTACTAATTGTCTAATTACTAATTGATGTGAGTTGTAAGGTTGATTTTGTGAATATTCTGTAACGATTTGTTGAAATTTAGGTTTGATTCGTGATGATGTATCCACAAATGGAAGGAGATCCACGAATATTGTTTGGCACAAATGTTCTGTGGAGAAAAGTGATAGACAAGAGTTGCTTCAACAAAAAGGTTGTGTCATTTGGATTACTGGCCTCAGTGGTTCAGGTTAGTTAATATTTTGTGTTCGTGATGGTTAAGTGATATACTCTGCATGTGGTGATTTTAGAAGTTGATAGTTAATGTTAATATTTTGTAGAAATATTCAAGTTATTTTGATAATCATCAATCATGTGTATTTGAATGTTTGGTGGATTGTTCATGCTTATATAGTCATCAAAATGCATATGAATTGAAGTATGCATCATTGAATCGTATGAATGTGATTCAGGTAAGAGCACATTGGCTTGTGCACTAACACGAGTCTTGCATTCTCGAGGGAAGCTTGCATACGTCCTTGATGGTGATAACGTTAGGCATGGTCTTAACAGTGATCTTACTTTTCGAGCAGAAGACCGTGCTGAGAATATAAGAAGAATCGGTGGGTTCAATTCGGTCCATAGCTCTTTATAGTACTCGGGTTTGCTGTATGTTTATATACTTATAATGGAATTTTAGGACAAGTTGCAAAGTTGTTCTCTGATGCTGGAGTTATCTGCATTGCCAGTGTAATATCCCCCTACAGAAAAGATCGTGATGCTTGTCGGTCCATACTTCCAGAGGGAGATTTTATCGAGGTTGGTTTTACTTGTATCTGTAAAAATTAAGCATTGCTGATTATTTAGTTTGCATTTTCGTAACGATTCATATGACATGTGATTGATAGGTTTTCATGGATATACCTTTATGTGTTTGTGAGGCTAGGGATCCAAAGGGTTTATACAAGCTTGCACGTGCCGGAAAGATCAAAGGTGAGTTATGTCACTGGTCAAGATCCAAGCTTATTACATGACTTCATTATGTTGGCTAATTTTCTGTTTTAGTTAACTTTTCTCGGTGGGGTTGGGGTGGTTACTTCAGTTTTCTGTCTTTTGTTATATGTCTTTTAGTATAAACTGTGGGATTATGTTTATACCATCATCTTTGCAGGTTTTACTGGGGTTGATGACCCATATGAGCCGCCACTAAACTCTGAGGTATGATTACCTCTAAACATTAGATGTGTTAGGGATTTAAAGTAGTTTTGAACTTGAGCAATCACGACAAGTCTTTGTGTCTTTCTAAAAGTTGAAATCTTTGGTGTACTCCTTGAAAACCATTCATGTTGGAAAAATTGAAGTATTTGATTGATCAAGTTTGTAATTTGAAATGTGCAGATAGTAATACAACAGGAAGGGGAAGCGTGTCCTCCACCTGAGGTTATGGCTGAGAAAGTGATATCTTACCTGGATGCAAAAGGGTATTTGCAGGCATGATCCTGGAAGCACCCTCATGTGTATGTATATGCTACAAACACAAACTCTTAATGAATTGTTGTCTCCAGGAAATAACTCATTTCCTGGTTCTTTTAACTGGATAATTTCAGTTAACCAAGCGGTTAATTGCCACCAAATGTCCTATGTTACATGCTTCGGCCACCCAGGTTGGTTGGTCATAAGTAATTATTGTGTATGGCTAGATAAAGAATAAGGATTAAGATTTAGTAATGTTATATACTTTTTTACTTTAACTGGTGTTATAATTGATTGTTGTAGATGCTTATGGGTTATTGTTCCTGCATACCTTTGGATATAGTGAGCATTTGTAACGTCAGACCCCTTATACCAATTAATACTCGTTGTTGATGGTTTTGTTTTCTTTGACTCATCTGTAGCCAATGTGCTCATAACATACCTTTGGATATGTTTGTTTGGTACATATGACTTGCAATTTAATACCTAAAATCTGTTCTAATAAAAATCATTATGATCAAAGTAAGAACACAAGGCATCAGAGAGGGGAATACAAAACTGCTGCATGTTTGATAAATCTAATCTTTACTTAACTGCATTTGTCTAGCGATAGCAGGCAACCATCTTTCCCCACGAACTTTTTTCAACTCTGCAACTCTTTCTTCCTCTCTTTTGGCTTTTGCTTTTGCAGCTGCATCTCTTGCTTCTAACTTAGCCAAAGACCCTTCACATGCTTCCTTAGCTGAACATATTATATCGTCCCCATCAACAACCACCGATTTCAGTTGCTTCCTAAACTGCATAAAGAACTAAAACTCAACAAAAAATATAACAGTTGCGTACTGCAAATAATACAATTAGTCAAGTTAAACCTTTCTTGATTTCTCATCAATCTCCACATTAGGAACTATTCTTGGTCGTTTTAGTGGCCCTTGAAGTTCATCTGGTACAACAAAACCACAAACTTATTTTTGGAGGTGTATAAATAAACTTAGGGATTTGGTTAAATTATGAGCATTCAATCAGCTTACCAACTTGATCAAACAGTATGCCGGGCGGGGCATCTCTAAACAGTCTAACACCACCTCCATTTACGATGGAATGGTTTTCTGCAACTTCTGTGGGTTCTTGTCTCACCACCTGTAAGCTTTTCTCTAATATGTCATCCAATAACTTCTGTGCCTGTTGTCATTTGCAAACAGTTAGCATCAAATTAAGCAGGCCAAGTTATTAATTCATAAATAGAGATAGTGGTCACAATCTCACGATGTGAGTTCCAATGAGAATCAAACTACAGAAATAACTTTCTAGCAGGGATGATAATGGGCTGGTATGGACATGTTTTGTTTTTATATTGATCTCGGTCTCATACTTGAGGTAAACCGTATCACATAGTCATCAGGTACACATTACTCGTTACATATCAGGTTGATTTCTTCATGAGTATCAAGTATATACGTTTGTTACTTCAGTTCATTATCCTATGTGATTAGAAATTATCCATTGCCCCATTGTGATTCCCATTACACAAAACCAATCTTAAAGTTTCACAAAAACCAACTTGAAATATAAAAATGCTCAACCACGCTTCTAACAAATCTATACTTCTAGCACTTTTAAGTTTCTAACAACTTTCATTATGCATATTATTATATTATAACTTTTAAGTTTAAACAATATACAACTCCATGCGGGTAAAGGGTAAAGGGGTATGAGAGAGTATCACCTAATTTCATACCGTTCCAAACTCATGCAAATTCTTAAAATTAGTCTGTCACATACTATATACGAGTCCTTCTACCCGTCCCAAATGTTTTTGGGTTCTTCCGTTCCTTACCTTTTAGCCGGATCATGAAATAGACGAACGAATGAACAAGTCGCCATTCATGCGATTCTAACAACACATGAGAGAATCCCAACCGAAATAACTAACTAACAATTTTCATTTAGCTAAGATATCTTTTAATAATTTTCCAATATACAATAGCCAGTAACCAAACACATGCACAAATTCACTAGAGATGGTTGGAGTGCACTAGTCTCTTAACTATGTGAAAACTTTACCGTATAACTGATGTTAGATTCAAGTTCAATAGTAACATCACACCAATCAAAACTATTGTAAACCCTAAATAGATTACCTACAGAAGCAAAGAAAAAATAGATTCCGAGAAATCCATTGAAAGTAGCACAAATTCAACCATGTAATTGGGCGTAAACGTCAAACGAAAACAACAAAACAATAACGCAATACATGGATCACGAACATCTAATTGTAAGTAATTGATAATAAACTACAATCTGATGGCAAAACCGATGAAGAAATACCTTGATTTGGTAGAGTTTGATGTTTTTCACGTCGGCTTTATTTTCCCTAGCAGGAGAACCGCCGGAGATAGTGGCTGTCCCGTTGACCACCGTGGACCGATTGGAAGGAGCGGTGGTTGCGACGGAGTTTATGGCGGCTCTCCACTCAGCGTCGCCGTCTTCCTCCCCACTGCTGCTAGAATCGCCACCCATTTCGGCGGAGCAATGATGTCTTGCACAATAGTTGTTGTGGGTTTGGGCTTGCTTTAAAGTATATATTGAAGCCCAATAAATTTCATGTTTGGGCTTCTGGTTAGTCACAATAGGAGATTTTTTTAGGTAAAGGTTATGGGTTGAAGTCTCATTAGGTGTAATATGTTTCAAGCGGATCAAGAGTTTTATTACAGTAGACTTTTAGGTGGTGGGTTTCCTTTGAAATGGTTAAGATTTTACTAAATACAAAGCTCAAAAGCTTGGTTAGATCTTAGAAACATTAAAGTGATATTCACTTAAATACACAGATGGTGCATGTGGTATATTCGTATTATAACTACGGTATAATAATTTTGAAAAGTTACTCTACTGGTCTTTGTTGTTTCCTAAACCGTAACACGTAATGTAAAAGAGTACGAGAAGACCATTAGCTGATTGAGACAAACTTGGTCAACCTCATCAGACGGTGCCATCAACTCCTACTAATTATGACTTCATGTCAACCAAATGGTAGCTTGGATAATCATCATATTTCTTCAAAGGAAGTTGTGTGTTGACTTGGTCAATTTGGTATAATGTTGGCAGGTACAATGGCTCCTGAGTCCTGAATGTATCCTAACATGAAACGCTGGCAAGGTATCAGAGGTCCTTGTGGGGACGAGCGTTAAGGTAATTTTTGTCAAAATGACTATAACGCACTCGGTAATATTAAAAATAACTTTATTTTAATTTAGAAAACTTAGGGGCTGTTTGGTAGCATCTAAATCAACCTCTTAATGGTTCAGATGTCTGAATGGTTAATGGTTCAGACTGTTTGCTTTGCGAGCAAATGTTTAAATGGTTCAGACATTTGCCTCTAAATGGTTAAACATTATATTAATACTGAATGGTTAAGAGGTCTAATGTCGAATGGTTGATCTCTCTTATCTAAATTAGTCAGACATCTGCTTTTGAATAGTTAAACGATATACTAACTATTAATGGTTCAGACATTTTAATAGTTCAACACTTATTGGTTCAAACCTCTTACTAGTTCGACACTTCATTCATATATTGTTAAACAACCCCTTAGCCTACCCCAATCATACTCTCCTATCGTCTCTTCAACTCAAAACCTAAAACACACACCGCCACACCTCCTTTGATAGTTGTCGTCATCACAGGGCCGCTTCTATGACCACCCGCAACTAGATGTGTACAAAAAAACCGGTTCGGAACCGGTTTCGCGAAAAAAACCCGAACCGGTTTTGGGCCCAAACCGGTTTGGCCCAAACCGGTTTCAAACCGCCGGTTCGAGGGCGGTTTACAATTCCAAGCATTCAAACCGGTTTCAACCCGACCCGGTGTTCAAACCGGTTTCCAAACCGGTCTCAAACCGGTTCCAAACCGGTTCCCACCCAAACCAGTTTTCAAACCGGTTTTCAAA
>BJCM01272820.1:0-26084 GCA_018326385.1 Flaveria bidentis | reverse complement strand
ATTATTATTACTAATATTATTACTATTATTAATTATTATTAGTATAATTATTATTATTGTTATTAACATTATAATTTACAATTGTTATTATTATTGTTATTACTATTTTATTATTATTACTAATATTATTATTATTATTATAATAATAATAATAATAATAATAATAATAATTATTATTATTTAAATAACTTAGAAACTTTAAATTAAATAAGAAATTATACATAAATAGCCCACCAAGTTTCATAAATAGCATAAATAGGTCTTATAAGATTTAACAAAAATTAACTTTTAGTTAACAAAAATACGAGATGTTACACCTTCACCATGTCAGCCATCGCTACTAGCAACAACATTACCACTATCGTGCTACATGTATCACAAAAATCACCGTCTTCCCTTTGTCGAAATTGAGGAGCAGCCCTATAACCACCGATGTTTTTGTAGAGATTATATGAAGAGGCTGATGCAACCCGTACCCAAAGTCTCCGTTGCATGCTGCACAAGTACACTGAAGAAGAATGTTTTGGAAGTTTCACACATGCAACAGAATTATTCTAAGTGTGAAATCTTCCGAAGCCAAGACCAATATCTTTCGAAGCCAAAGATGAAGTCTTCCGAAGCTTCAGAGACAAAGTCTTCCGAAGCTTCAGAAACAAAGTCTTCCGAAGCTCAACACTTGAAGACAGATTTTTTCCGAAGACTTTTAACAACATGCTTTATTTGATGTACTTTTCCATAAAGTTGGACCCATTTCCGGTGCAACTCTGTAAAGTCACCAACTTACATGAGTTGGTGAAAAGATACATGCTTTTGGTAACTGTACATTGAAGTCTTGAGTCTGTAACTTTCTACTTCATGTACTTTATCCTTTTTGTAATAGATAAGGATTTGAGCTATGGCATGTCATAGTCACTAGTCAAAAGGTAATCTACCTTTTGACTCTACAATTGATTTTGTTTTGTGTCTAGTCAATTGTTTCCAGTTGGCCTTTAAAGTATGGTCAGCTGTAGGATGTAGTATAAGTATCTCAAGTTCTTGTAACTTTCTTTTATACTTTGTAATACTTGTAATAGAACTTGAGAAAGCAATATACTGCAATCTTGAAAATCATATACTTGTGTATCTTGTTCTCTTGTTCTGTCTCTTACTTACTTACTTGTGTTCTTAGTATCATATTTTGTGGTTAATCCAGTTCACTGTTTAATTAAGTTTAGTTTTTTCTCCTCTTTGTGTTGTTGTGTTGTAAATGACCACCTTTCAACGGTCCTGCAGTTTTCCTTTCGAAACCTTTCGAAACTGATGGTGAAGAAAGAGTGGTGGTTTTTGGTTGTTTTAAGCCACCGGAGCTTGATCGAAAATTAAGAGAGATAGATACAGAGGAGTGATAGATTACTTTGGATATGTACTTTCATTTTCATTTCAAATTCCAACGTAAATCATCATTATTTACTATTATTTTACTTATTTCATTAAAAGTTATCTGTTATGTATTTATTTTTACCATTATATATTTTATTAAATGCTTTGAGTATCTGGTTGAGGTTTTTTTCTCTTTTGATCAAAGTCACATTTTTTTAATCTGCAAATAACCTTATACTTATGTTTTTAAATTTCACCACAAGAATTTGGCTTTTAAATTTTTGTCACAAAGTTTTACTATATTTGATATTTTTAATAGTGCCTTTAATCATCGTTGTTTGTACTGATATCATCGTAAATAGATCCTCACATGTGATGGTTTTAAATTTTCCCACGAGAATGGAGTTTTATGATTTTGTCACAAAGCTATAATGGGTTTAGTTTATTTTAATAGAGCAGTCACCGTTGAGTTAGCGAACATCATCATTGCTGATATTGGTATTATTGGAATTGTTATTGCTACACCCTTTTATGGTTCTAATTAACCAAACAAATAACGACCAAAGTCACGTACGTAACGCAAAAGAAAACAACCAATCTCCCGCTGCATAGCGCAGGGGGCAAAAACTAGTTTTAACTAAATATCATATTTTGTTACAATGATCTCTTAACTTTGTTTAACATCCTGCATTTCATTTTCTATCTTTATCTCTATATCATCCACAAACACTTATTTTATTATTGTTTATTTCTCTTATACACTTACAAAAAATATAAAAATTGATAAATAGTGAATCTTTAAAGTTTAGAGATAGAGAAGGAGATGGAGATGTTGATGGAGATGTAAAATACAAAAATCTCTAAACAATAGAGATGGAATATCTACTTTGAATACTCTAGGGAAGAAAATATTAGTGTTCAACTATATATTTGATAAACACATTGTTCATCATTATAAAAGTTTTTAAATATTTTTTTAAAGTGGTTGAGTAAATGAGAGAGAAAGCACAATAATAAAAATATAAAAAGTATTATTAAATTGAAAAAAAGAAAAAAATAGTAAATTTTTATTGTAACGTATCTATAAAAAACTTCTATTATTTTATAAGAGGAAAGTGTTTTTTTTATCTTCATGGTTTCATCAAAATTGTCATAGAAATTCAAAAGTTCAAATTTTGTTATTTGCATCCAAATATTTTATTAAAATTGTCAATTTAAACCATTTGATTACACCTAACTAACATCATTAACTTTTATTCATTAACTTTCCTATATTAAGAGTATTTTAGTAAAAAATATTACAAAATAATGAACCAGCCCCATGTGAGGGGTTTTATGTGTACAATCTATTTTGATAATTTCAATTATAAATTGACTACATGGTAGTATTTTGTTGTGTTAATGTTTTTTGGTTTAGTAGTTATATTAATTTTGTTCATTTTGTTAAATCCTATAATTCTTTGGTTTAAAGTTCAATTATGGTTACAATAATTGATTTTTTTATTATTGTTTTTTTGACTTTGATGGTAATTTGTGTTTTATGGTTATGATTTATACGGTTTGTCTCATCTGACCTGTTCGTTTATTTATGGTGTATATTTATAAAGTTAATAATAAGTCATTTTTAGGTAGTTCCTATATTTTGTTTTACGTAACAAGTGGATTTATATAATAATTTTGATTACCATAAAACTTCTCATGTAGGTTTTGTTTTTTTATTAGTTTTGACTAAAATACCTCTAATGTAGAACAATTAACAATGTTAGTTAAGTGTAGTTAAATGAATTCAAATAAAAATTTTAATAAAAACATTGGATGCAATTAACAAAATTTAGGTTTTGAATAATGTATTCAAAACCGGACCGAATATGAGAACCAGATAAAATTATAATTGTTTTAAGTGAATGTAAAAAAAATACAGAAAAAATATAAAATCATATAAAAACCGATTCAACCGATCGGGTTCTCGATCCAACTGCAGGTTTGACCGGCCCGACCCCAGTTCAATGCCAAACTGATTTTAAACACCGAACATGACCGGATTAAAATCCAATTCCACTGTGCGATTTTCAAAACAATGATTTTAAATTCAAATGACAACATTTATAAAACAATTGTCCAGTCTGGTTTTCAAATCAATACTTTTTAAAATTCAAATGCTAATTTTTATTTAAAAAAACAAATAAATAAAAAGACACACTACTCATTTTAGAAAATTCAACATTATTGAAAAGATTTTTTTCTTTTTCAAAAACGGTAGCTGACAGCCACCAAGAATGTAGACTTTTAAAAGCACATAAGAGTCATACAACAATCGCCTCCATCACATACAGTAATGGCGAAGAGTGAAAGTGTACGGAACGCAGAGAGATTGGTGGAGGTGATGATGAAAGACAACGATGCATCTCACGATGCTGCTCACGCCTTTCGTGTTCGTGATCTCGCTCTTTCGCTTGCTCATGAAGAAGCCCTTTCTTCTTCTTCACCAATCTCACTAGAAATCGTGTGTTTCCATCATCATTTGTATGATTTTGATTGAAGAATAGTATCACTAGTACAGGTGTTAGTTGTTGACGTTTGATTGCTGATTGACAATAAGGTTTTTAATACAAGCAACTAAAACAATCGTTTTATGTTTTAAAGTTTTAGGTTTTAAAATATTAGAGGCACTCAATTTTAAAAAGAAAAGGTTTCCATTAATTTTGTGATTTTAGTGAAAAATGAGAAAAGGTAACGAATTGATTGAAGGTTAACTTATGGTATTCTTGTAATTATTTTAGATTGAAGAGAGTGTTGTACTGGTGTGGAGGAAAAAAAATGTGTTTTTGGAAAAGATAACGTGGTTACGTATATTGATTTGTGTTTAAGATAAGTTTTTAGTGATTTTTCTATATGGTAAAAAAGGAACGTTTTTTTTACCTAAAAAATCCCTCGTTTTTGTAGTTCGCTTTAGGCCTCAAAATCCATTGAGCTGGTGATTGATGTTTGTTGTTTACTGTTTAGTCTGCGTGGAATGCTTTTGGTGTTTTGATAATTCAACGCTGAAAATTTGTTTAAAGACCTAATGCACTATCTCAACTGAAAATTTGATTATGCAGAACTGAAAGTTCATTGTACTGTAGTTCTAATTTTGTTGCAAAGTGAAGTATTGATTTAGTGATTTTGCTAGAATCCTGAAAAGTTTATATAGTTTCCTGTTCATCTAAGAAACCCTATGAGTTGTTTGATGGTTAGACAGATAGGATAATTGATGATAGACTTAAGTTTGTTTGGATAGCTAGCTTACTCATGCCCTTGATGTAATATGCTCAAGGTACTCAATGCTTTCTACATGAAAGGCACATTTACTAATTTTTGCCTAGAGTGAATGTTGTTGAGTTGATTCAAACGCTAAGGAGAGGTGTTCTGACTTCTGAATGGGTTGGCCAATTTAGGCTGTAGATGAGTATGTCATTACAGAACATTAGAAGGCAGGGCTTGAAAGTATGAACTATGAAGTTTTACGAGCTGTCTTATGTGTGTATATCAGCAGGATGCGGTCTTCTTTTTAGATCTAAAATGTATTTTGATGTCAGCGGGCATAGACAATTAGTGACTATAGATGAAGGTGTACGCAAAGGGTAACCATGTAAATGAATCATAGAAGACTTGAACTAGAAATAAAGTTAAACAGTGACATCTGGAGAAACTGTAACCAAAAGAAATTAAAAAATATCCCTTTTATAGTCTCAGTTTCACTTTAGATTGAGTCAATCTTGGCTTCAAAACCATTTTGAATGTCGCATTAGATACACTAGGTCCCATTGATTGAGTGTGAACATCAATTGATGAGGCGTCTAACTTGATCTTCGTTATACTTCTTGTGATGGCAATTGGTGGGATTTGGCCAACGTGAACTTTGCTTTCAAGATGCAGAAAGAAGTATTATTCTTTATCTAAGTTAGAAGATACGAACCTTAGTTAATTCTTAATCGTTTGCATTCAGTGATTTTGTAAATATTTGTTCAGAGTGCTCTCTTTTTGGCTTTTTATAATAGATAGTTGTTGACAAGATGCATGAAGTCATGGGTTCCTATGCCTTGTTTGGGCCATCTAAAATTTGGTTAAATGTGGCATTATTGACTTCATAATTTTATAGGGACCTCAGAACTTTTTATGGTAATGTTATGCAAAAGGAGTTGCTTGGATCAAACCTTTTCGGAAATTGTATACCAGTAATCAGTTATAAATTTGAAGAGTAGTACTTGTGACCTCAGAATGTCAATTTACCTTTTGTTTGGGGTGGTGGGTTAAAAGCTTTATATTTACTTAGTTTGATAAATGTCACTACATGATTATACCAGGGATGTTTCTTAGTATTTGCTTTTGGCTACAATTTTTTCTGATGTTACTGGTTTAAGCTTGGTTAAGCATAAGATTATTAATTATTAATGGTGTTTGATTGGTTTAATTAGTACAAGCTCATTTGTTTATCTTGGTTTTCTAATCTTGGTATATTTGTGAATCTTTCTTGATATCTATCTTATGTTGCAGGTTGAGCTAGCTGCACTTCTTCATGATATAGGTGATTGCTTCTCCTTTTGTGGCTATGTTATTTACTATTTCTGAATTTGGATTTAAATGACCATCCCTCCTGTAAGTTTTAATCATCCAAAGGAAAAAAAATCTCTCTTTCGGAGCTGCATAATAATAGTATGTAAAAAGTGTAAGTGACCAAATAACTTCCTAACATAACTATAGTCCACTATTTTATATATGTTCTTGCCTTCGTTGATATTGATTATATTATTCATATGCAGGAGACTACAAATACTTGAGGTATAAGTTCTCCATTTGATTTTACCTTGATGCAAATCCATTCGGGCTTCCAAATGTATTGGCCACCTGCACAGTGTTGCCTCTTGTATCCTCAAGAAGATGGCTTCTTTTCATTCAATTGCATATATATTCTGCTTTATCCTTTTTTGTGATTCAGGAATCCATCCGATGAGAAAATTGTAGAAAATTTTCTTGAAAAAGAGGGTATAGATACGGATAAAAGCAGCAAGATATTATCTATTATAAAGGGAATGGGTAAGTTCCCTGTACTAAGATCCATTTCAATTTTTATCCAGTGGTTATTTTATTTAATGCTTCATTCTTAAATGTGAAGGTTTCAAAGAGGAAGTAAGTGGAGTCACAAATGGTTCTCATACACCTGAGTTTGGTGTCGTGCAAGATGCTGACCGCCTTGATGCAATTGGTGCTATTGGTTGATTAAAATCTTCCTGTTAAGTATTAAAATTAATATATTAATGTTTATATATTGTTATATCATCATCAACTTTGGTCCAGGTATTGCTCGTTGTTTTACTTTTGGTGGGATTAGAAACCGAGTGCTTCATGATCCTAACGTTCAGCCTCGTTCTGATTTGTCCAAGGACCAATACATGAATAAAGATGAACAAACTACTGTGAATCACTTTCATGAAAAGCTCCTTAAACTCAAAGACTTGATGAAAACAAAGGTCTTTTATTTTTTATATTATTTTCAAATTTGCGACCCCTATTGCATAATCGGTCACAACTCCTTATATGTATAAAATTTTTTTATGAATTTCAGGCAGGGAAGGCAAGGGCTGAGAAAAGGCACAAATTCATGGAGGATTTTCTAAAAGAACTCTATCAAGAATGGGAAGGTAAAGCATGAATACCAGTACACCACCAACAAATCTGTTATTTATATTTTTTTTAACTTACAGTAAAATGCATCTCTATTTGTTTCTACCAATCATTTTCAGCATTTTGTGCAATACAATATTAAGTCATAAATATATAAAAAATATAAAAAAATAATAAAGTAGAGAATACTTCTAAAAAACTCATAAATGCCACACATCTTCACTAGCTTCTCTTAATACTTCATATTGTGATACACTTGGAGATCAGCCTCGCTACGCCTGCAAAGCTTCACTTTCAGCCCATGTTTCATGTACATAGTGAGTGCAAGCTTTGGTGCTACTGGATGATTTTCCACCACTGCCACTTTATAACGGTATAAGATCGAGGCAGCAGCAAATTTCATCTGGTAGTAAGCAAAGTCTTTACCCAAGCACAACCTCGGGCCACCATTGAAGGCGGTGAACTTGTAGGCTGATTCACTCATAAACCGCCCATCCCTTAGCCATCTCTCTGGTCGGAACTCTCTGCAGTCTTTTCCCCATATCGCTTCCATTCTTCCCATTGCATATATTGCATAAACCACCTTTGTTCCTTTCTTTAACACCGTCCCATCGGGGAATACATCATCTTCAACAACCTATATTTTGTATTTTTAAGGGAAGTCATAACTAGTTAGAATCACATTAAAATAGTACTGTTGGCAAAACTGGTTTGTCAGGCATGATGGGTAATGGGTCAAAACGGGTTCAGGTCATAATAACAATTTTGAAATTTGATATTACTTTGGTTGACCCGAAATATTTTTTGTTTAATATATTGGAATTTTTATAATAAAATGATTTAGGAGGTTTGATCTATTAAGAGTACACCTTTGTCAACTTTGGACCCGTTTGACTGTTTTTTTGAGCTATTTCTTATTCTACCGACTCGTTAGAGATAAAAATAACCCAAATCAACTTGTTCATAACTAAATAGTGGGTCTAAACTTAGTATATTACCTCCTTATGATCCACTGGTACTGAGGGGTATAATCTTAAGGACTCAGATAAAGCAGCATGTAGATACTCCATCTTCTTCACCTCTTCGGGTCTAAATACCAGATCCCGATTTTCGCCCTCATCTTCCCGTTCCCTCACAATCCGACATATCTCACACAGAATCTTTTCCTCCACTGTCGGGTTGCGATCAAGCAGCCAGAAAAACCAGCTCAACGCCACTGAAGAAGTGTCACGACCCGCGAGTATAAAGTTCACACAAATATCGCGTAAAAACTTGTCTGAAAACGGCTGTCCCTCTTCATCTTTTAGTCCCATAAAGATAGTCAGCAAATCAGACCTTTGTTTCTTGTCATCCTCAGACATCAAAAACACTTCTTTCTTCCTGGTTCTAATCACATCATCTGCAAAACTCTCGACTCCTTTAATCGAATGCTTCAGTTTCTTCTCAGACCCGATGTTATAATGCCTCATGATCTTCCAAACAAGGGTCGGAGTGACAAACCGTAGTATAGTTGCTTCGGTTGCTGCTTCAAAAGCTTTAGCAAATGGTATCTCAGGTAGCCCAGGGCTCAGACACCCCGGGTCAACCCCAAAAGCTATCATGCAAACGTTATCAAACGTTAATCTCAACAGTATGTCCTGTAGATCAATCTCAGCAGACTGATCTACAGACTCCTCTAACACGGGCAACAACCGCCTATGAACAAGCTCTAGCAACGACTCGGTAGTCATGTTCCTAAACTTGGACGAATGAAACTCGATACTCGCAGTTTTCCTCTGCTTCTGCCAAATCTCATCATCCGCGTTAAAGATCCCATTCCCCAACAGATCCCGAAGAGCATGCCTGAAATACGGGCCTTTCGGGTACGCCTGAAACCTCGTCTTCAGCAGATGCTCAACGTTCCGCGGGTCAGAAGTGACCACACAGTTAAGATTCGTGAACCACGGCCCTTTAAACACGAACGTCCCGCTCTGCCTACAAAGAATCTGCGAAATCCACTCGTACATATCACCCCGAAGACCGAACACCAAAGACGGCAGCATCCCAACAAAGGGCCACACTGGCAGCCCCTTTCGCCTCCTTTGCCTTAAAGAATCTATGACAATGAACACCAGAAGCGCGATGACAAGCTCGACGACTTGAACATGGGGCAGGATGCTCCGACCGGTGACCGAAAGACTCGAAACCATGGTGGAGTTGAGGGTGGACTGTGAAGGATGATGGTTCATGTTGAAGGTGTGTTTAAGAGGGAGGGGGGGTCATGAGTTATAAGTGTTATTTCTTGTGCATGAGAATATTATTTGGTGAGCAGAAATGAAGGGTGGCGTGAGTACAAATGGAGTTTTATATTTTTGGAGAAAGAGTTGGTTGGTGTGGGGGTTAACCTAAGAAATAGCACAAGTCTCAACAAAGGTAAACAACCACCATCTATTATCTATATGTGCTTTTTGTCTGTTTTTTTTATTATTTATTTAAAAAAAAGATATGTTATGTAATTGTGTGTGTTTTATATGAGGTTTTAGAAGTTTCTTATGAGGTAAATTATTAGATACGGAAATTAGATGAGCAAGAAACTTAATGTCGGAATATAAGATTTGTTAATCTGTCAAAACGGTCGGTTTGATTAAGTAGGTTTGTATAATTAATGATGATCGGAGCGAGAATCACGTGTCTAATTGGTCCAGTTGTGTTACTAAACAAGTTTTTTTTAGACCGGTAAACCTGATCACTCAAACCGAATTTTAATTAAATTTTTTTGTGTGGTTATCATGTGAAGTTGAAATTACTGATTAGCTTTGTACTTTATGCTTTGTATTTTATTTATTTATGTTTTTAAAGTTGTATTTGTAAGAAACTTAAAGTATTTTCTTATTTTGTTTTAAATTACATATATACAAAACATACATACATATATTATATTTGTATAATATTCATGATCACATTTGGTTTAAGATATCAGTCTGACTAGTGGATGAATAAGTTGATTGGGTTGTTATACGGTCTAGTTACGAGAACATTGTGTGTGCGAACTTATTTGTTTATTTTTTTGAAATCTGAAATAATTATTGTATATAATATTATTAAGATTTTTTTTTAATTTGTATATGAATATAGCAAACTTATATTGCTTAAAATTGAATAATTTAGGAGGCTCCAAACAATGAAATATACATTGTTTTGAACTGGGGTCGGACCGGTTGAACAAGTTGTTTATATATATATATTTAAATCTTTTAATATATTTTTTAAATATATTTACTAAGATAATTATAATTTTATCTGATTCTCATATCCAACCCGACCAGCAGAACAGTAAGGCATCCGGTTCGAGTTCAATCCGGTTATGAAAATATTAGAAATATCCCTTTTGTTTTTTTAATTAACTTTGAGTTTAGAGTTTAAATGAACATAATGTCTACTTATTTTTTGGTAAAAAGTTCATTTATATTTGTTATTTGATAAACAAAAGAACATTAACCACAATGTTTTAATTTTATCTATTTATTTATGTTCATGAATGTTTGTTTATTTACGAACACATCATGATAAATTATAATTAACATGATTATCATTATGATAATTCTTAAAACAGATACATCTCTACATCAGTCAGTTTTGATTGGTCCAGTTTTGCTATTTAAATGAGGTATTATTTGAACCGGTGAACCGGACCACTCAAACTGGATTTCGATTTTCTTTTTTTGCTATCCTGTGAAATTGAAATTACTGATTGATTTTATACTTCATGCTTTGTATTTTATTTATTTGTGTTTTTAAAATTGTATTTGTAAGAAAACATAAGTATTTTTCGTATTTTATTTTATATTAAATATATATAAACATACATGCATATAAGATATTTATAATATTTGTGATCACATGTGGTATTTTAATTTTCTCTAACCAGTGACTAGTGGATTAGTAAAACAAATGATTCGTTGTATGGTCTGATTCTAAAAACATTAGGTACAACCTTTTTTGTTCATTTCTTTTAAACATTTTGAAATAATTATTTTTTTATTATTATTAAGTTATTATTTTTCATTTGTATAGGAAAATAGCAAACTGGTATTGCTTAAAATTGAATAACTTAGGAGGCTATAAACAATGAAATATACCTTGGAAGAATTTCCACTTTTGATTTGTTTAATCAACTTAAAGTTTAGAGTTTAAACAAACATTATGTTTACTGAATTTTTTATAGAAAGATTATTTATATTTGTTATTTGATAAACGAAAAGAACATTAACAATATTATTTTTATTTATTTATTTTCATGTATGTTCATTCATTAACAAACATGTCATATTAACAAACATGTCATGATCAATTATAATTAACATGATTATAATTGTTATAATTATTAAAACAGATACATCTCTACATCAATCAGTTTTTAAATACGTTTCTCACCCATACATCATTTAATACAAGATGATTGTAGAGCCTTATGGAAATTGTTGCTCCACCCAATATTTGTTTATCTTGATCTTTCTTGAGAGACATGAACATAAGTGAAAAAATATTTAATGGAAAAATATATCAAATTCAACATTTCTTTTAATATTTACTACAATTTAATTTCTTTCACCAACTCAATGTCGTACTACAGGATTTTTAGATGTATTTGTCTGATAGGTATGTTGATGGTTTCAAGATATAACATGTTATAAAAATGCTAACATATGTAGTATAATCTAACAGGACGTCTTACATGTCTTTTAAGAGACCCGAGATTAAATATTATATTTACTGGGTAAACATCTTGCGTGACCACTTCCGTTCGCGTATAAATCTAGTTCATCAACATGGTTGTGATTGTATGAATAATTTTTTTTTTTTTGTAATTGAGTATGCTAAAAATAATTTATTAAAGAGACACCATTGATCTCAAGGTGCAACCATGAATTAATTGTTTGGCCATGACTATTTTAATTAAACACGTTTAGTCTCCATTTCTCAAGTCAACAATAAGTTTACACAACCTTGGCTATTCAAAATATATCATTTAAAGATAGGTGATGTGTGTATAAATTGAGGTTAAGATAACTTAAAAATAAATATAGTTTTATAAATTTTTGAAACAAGTTTTTATAAATGTGATCTCTACTTTGGCCAGAGAAAAGAAGTTGGTGATCCACTGATCCCTACCAAAAATTAATAAGAGAGAAACTAATTTTGATTACTACCAAGTTTAGTGAGACAAGAAGATATAACCCTTATCTTTTTGGGGAAAAGTAGTTGTAAATATGAAATGACCTAAATCTAGTTAGAGAAACTTCTTTTAGCGAATCCAAAGATATGTTGATGATCAAGTAGTAGATGTTAATTTTATTAGCTAGCATATATAAAGATCACTATAAATCTTTGTATTATATGATGATATTATTTTGCCTTTAAACTATTTACTTACTAAAACATATTTTAAAATTTTCGAGAGTTTTTTAAAATAATAGGAAATTAAAAATAAAATATTTTCCTCTCACATTTTAGTACGGAGTTTAATTTAACACAATCATGTTCTCTCGATATTTCCCCATCATAGTTTTAAAATAGAATTAACAATAGAAAAATTACAAAATAATTAACCTCACATTTAACAAAGACTTTAGTCTAATGGTATATGGGTTTTGCATAGTGTCTCAAGAGATCATGAGTTTTAGTTGCATCATGTAAAAATGAAAAAAGATTAAAAGTAGATTTAAAGTGTACATGGGTTTTAACAAGAAATTAACCAAATAACAATCCGATCTAAATCGTAAAGTATAATGTTTCATTAGTTATAACGTATCCAAATAACAATCCGATCTAAATCGTTCTAATAGGCAAATTTTACATCAATCTACTCTTATCTGTTCGTTTGTTTATGTCCTGTAAAGTCTATTTATAACTTTTGAATTTGTGTAACACGATTTTTATATTAAAATATAGAAAAACAAACAAATTAGCTCCACAAGTTATGAGTTGGCTTTAAGTTTTTTACAGCTTAGGCTATCTGTTGTGGTGGCCGTGAAGAAGGGGGCGCGACCCACGTGCCTGGCCACTCTGGTCGCGAACATCGCAACAGGGGGCGCAATGGGGGTGGCGTGAGGAGATGCGCGATGTGGATAGAGCCCCTCATTAACACACGTGGGTAGCGGCCTCACAATAATTAACCTTAGGCTTGAACTTCAAAATTGTTAAGAATAAACGAGCCAAACCGAGCTAGTTGTTTTGGTTTTAATTTGAACCCGAGGCTCGGGTCGTTTGTTAAAAATCCAATTTCCAACTAATTTTGTCACACATATCAATGTCATCTAGTAAACCGAGTTACTTGTTATCCACATGAATTTAACATAGAGATGCGTATTTGTTATTCATATATGTATTTTATACAGAGGTATGTATAACTTTTAATACAAAATAGTGGGTGAACAGACTGTTGTAATGGAGTGATGTTGTAATGGACATTTGGTTTTAGTAGTACATTAGTTTTAAGCTCGATAATTAGATGAGCAGGCTCTAGTAAAACTTAAGCTTCGACCTTGTTTAAGCTTGATGTAATTCAAACTTTTTTTGAAGTGATCTCGAATGTGGTGACTCAACTATCCAGACTATTAGTTATAATAATACTATATATTTCATTTTCCTGAACTATATATATGTATGTTTGTAGTATCAACTCTAATAAATCAAAATAAGTTTTGTCAATTGGACTCTTTAAGGTTTGTTTCGTCACATGTCACTCTCTTATAATATTCATATTTAAATCTCTTAATTTTTGGATTTTGTAACTATTTTTAAATTTAAAAACATTTCTTACAAAAGTTTAATTTAAATGAATGAAATTTCTATATGAAAACTAATTTTGAATTTTAGTCATCTTTAATAATGTTAACTTTTATATTGAACAAATCTATCAATTAATATTAATTTTTGAATTTGAATTTTAAAATCGACATATTAAAATCTGTTGTAAGGACTTTTCACTTGGGATTGTTATCTGTAATAATATGAACTAGTTTCTTATCACCGCCCTTCGCAGGGGAAGTCAGATCCCCACACACAACGCTACTTTAATCGTTATTTGTTCAGCTCGTTAGAAACCATTAAAGCGAACTTTGGTGGCGAAATTAAAAAATACTACTTTAATGACCAAACCCAAAAAAATAAAACTTCACTACAAATAGACAAATAGTTTAACGACCAAACTCTATGATCCTAAACTTTAAGAGGCCAAGTCACGTGCTAGCGGTCAGAGTCATGTAATTTTCCCCGCATACAACTATATGTTACTTTGGTCGTTATGTGCCGGCTCGTCGGAAATCATAAAATCAAAGTTTGGCGGAGAAACTTAAAAATACTAAACTTGATAGGTCAAACTCGAAAAAAATAAAATTTCACTATATATAGTTTAGTGGTTAAACTTTAATATTCTAAACTTGAGTGACCAAAGTCAAAAAAAACGTACCGGTAGCCAAAATATATAATACAAAACTCTAGTGGGTAAATACGGTAAAAAAATTCACTATAAATAGTTTGGTGGCCGAACTAAAAAATCTTAAACTTTAGTGATCAAAATCAAATAAACAAAACTTTAAGTTAAAAATATAAATACTTCAAACTAATATGATTCAAGTCAATAAATTCAAAAAGAAACTATTCATTCTCATGTGTAATTATAATAAAGTAATTATATAGATGACAAGTTCTTTTAATTTTATGCATTTTATTGTTTTTTCATTTCGTGTTACACAGGTATCCAAACCTAATAAGGTTAATATATCAAGATCTTTCAAGACACTTCACTCAATACTTCAATTGTTTTATTTTCATAAAACTAAACTCATATTTAATATGAAACTAGTAATTACTAAGGTTCTTTATAAAGTATTAATCAGGCTCATCTTCATTGTGATTTCATATGCTGTCCTTGTATACTATACCTAAATATCAATTTGATATGCCAATTAATGCCCTATTGCTTTTATGTCCCAACCAGGTTTATACTCTCATGTTTTGCCTTAAGGTGTTCACCTTCATAAAAACTAATGACATTCGATGTTGTTCATTCGAAATAGGTTTGTTTCGTCACAATAATAGAGCGCAGTGGCGGACATACCTTATGTTTAGGGGTAGCCTCCGCTACCCCTCAACGTTTTACGAATAGTGTAAAAAAAAGAAAAATTACGTTTTTATACAAAAAAATAAAAAAAATACGGTTTTATGTTACCTCTAAGAAAAAATTACGTTACCCCTAAATTTTTTAAACTCAAACACTTCATAGAAAGTTTTAAATTTTATAAAAATACTCTTATATTTAATAAAAAACATTACACTTTATAAAAACATTAATAAGAAATTAGCCTAAAATTCTCAATAATAAGCCCAAATTTAAAATAAGCCCAAAATTTAAACACCTTAAATAGCCCAACAAACTTACAGACCCAAATACCCATAACACAAATAACTTATAAAAATAACCAGGTATTCCCAATCCCAACTATCGTCGTTCACTCTTGTCCCATTCGACCATCCTACTTAGTTGATCACCCAGTTGTCGACCAACCGACCACCGTCATCCACCGTCCGCCGATCACCCAATTGTTTACCCCCGTCCCATTCAGTCTTGCCACCACTGACGTGCGCTGCATGCTACTACTCATCTAATCTTTTTTGTTTCACCAAATCAAGAGTTCAAGGTACATTTTTTAGGTTTTTTTTCTCTTTTACACTATGAATTTAGGGATTTAGGGTTTATATTGTTAAATTCCAATATTTAAGTGTTATTTGTTATAATAATTAGTGATTTGAAAGATTTCAAGATGACGATATTAGTTAATTGTTCTAATATTTAGGGGTTGTGCAATTAGGTATATGAAGTAGAGATTTGAAAGATGAGTTAGAGATTTGATATTGAAATTAGGTATTTTAATTGTGTTTTTTATTGTAATTTGTAATCTTATTGTGTTATTTGTTATAAAAATAAGGATTTGAAAGATGTAAAAACAAGTTTTTTTGATAATTTCTTAAAAGAAAATTTTAAGAGTAAGATATTAGTTCTAATAATAATATTGATATTGGGTCAACAATTTTTTCAAGTTTAATTCCCACGGTTTTAAATGGATTTGATTCAAATGATCTTTCTTCGGACCCCTTTATGTTTTTTTTCTTTTATTAATATATATGTATCGTAAAAAAAATTTACATTATCCCTGAACTTTTGTTCTAGATCCGCCACTGATAGAGCGGTAATCTCTATATCCTACAATCCCAAAAAAATACTTGATTTTAAATACAACTATATTTCAAATAAATTATATAACATTGACAAAAAGAAAAAAAAGCCGCACATTTGGTTGTTTCTAAATCACAAAAGTACATAATTCATAAGTTTATTTTTGATATGTTTGGTGACAAAATATAAACACAAAAGTTTTTACTATTCATTTAGCATGACAAATAATAATAGAGTAATATTAATTTACATACCTACTTTTTATAATGGGAACGTCAATTTCAATCAATACATATTGCTCACAAAGGTATAGTTTTTATGAATGTATTATCAACAATGTTTGTAATATTCCGAGCTAGTATATATTTATTGTATACTTTATTTACCAACATATGTTTTTCAATTTCTCGAAGTGAAGGCATCATTGGGCTAAATAAAGCTAATATCAATTTTATACCACTGTTTAACTTATTATATATGTATTTCTTGTTATAGGGAAACTCTGTAAGCCTAATAAAAGAGCTTTGTTCAAATATTTACTCAACTTATGAAGCAGCAACTGTGTGTTTAAAGTTGATTTTGATGTTTATACACTTTAAAAAATGGTCATGAAAAACACACATGGGTTATTCAAATTTTAATATTATCATTTTTATCTAAATTGAGTTATGGACATAAAATGTTAAGAAATTCAAATTTATTAATGTAGTCTTGACAAGATGATAAACAATGGGCTCTTTTAAATAGACATCCCAATATTTTAAATCACCTCAAAAATTCTATACGTGTCGTATAGCCCCATACGCGTCGTATAGAAGGAGGTCGTATAAGGTTGTACGTGTTGTATAGGGCTATATGTGTTGTATAGGGGGTCGTATAGGGCTATATGGGGCGTATAGCTCTCTGACAGCCCACTTGAATTTTTCCTCATAGTCAGTGTCGAAATTCGCGATACGCGTCGTATAGTCCTATATGTGTCGTATAGGGGGGTCGTATAGGGCTATATGGAGCGTATGGCTCTTTGACAGCCCCCTGAATTTTCCTCGTTTTTAGTGTGTTCGACCCTATACGCCGCGTATGAACCCATACGCGGCATATAAGTGAGTGTCGATTTATAAAGTGGGGTGTCTCTTTATTAGGACCCTAAACAATTTCACAATCATAATCTTTAATTAAATCAAGTCACGTCATTCTACTCACCTTAAGATCAAATATATCAAATCAAATAACTACTTATATGAATAGTGCATTTAACATAAAAAAGGTAATGTCAGTAGATTATTTAGAAAAATAGTCATAAATCATACAGATATGATACAACACTAAATGTATGTTGTAATGAAAAGCAATTTTAAAATCCAGTCCATAATCTATGCTTTAGTCTTTATAACCGTTTCGCTTTAGCTAATATGTGCAGAGTTTGTTGGCTTAGCAATTAGTTTGATTAGTTTGCTATTAGTTTTTGTATCTCGTGTTATGAGATTGTGACTGTTGGTTGACTTTCTAGTTTCACTCATAAAAATGTTTTATCCTTAAACGCCTTTTAAAAATCTACTTTTAAAATCCATCTACGTTTTACACCTTTGTAGAACTAGAACTCGTAGTGTCACTAGATCAAGACACCTACAACTTAAGTTTTACTCGATGGTCAGAACTTTTTAATGCCCAAAATTCACCCTTCATGTGCCAATGAGCCCACACCCGTCAGATCTAAACTATTGGGCTGGACTCCTCAGAGGTGGGTTCCATCACTAGAAGATATTTTTTTGGTTGGTTGGTACAAGAAGACGTGAGCATAAAAACCGGGTTTGGACCCGACCTGGACCCGGGTAGTACCCGATAGGAGGCATACCCGGATTGGACCCATTTAAACCCATAGGGTTGGAACTGGGTTTAGTTTTTTAGTGAACCCGACCCGGTTTAAACCCGGTATTGGACATAAAAACAAGAAAAAAAACTAAACCCGGTATTAGACCCGGTCCGGACCCGACCCGGGTACAAAAAACTCGATTGGGCCCGACCCGGTTTTTGCCCATGGTACATGTATATAAACATTTTGCTTCATACTAACACTAAAGACTAAACTTGCAACTAAATTTTGAAGGGTTGTTTGATAGACTAATTATTAAAAGACTACTTTTATAGTATTAGAATGGTTAAGAGGTAACTTTACTTTTTAACCATTTAGATACTATGAAGTATTAAGAAGTAGTCTTATAATAAATATTAAGATGCTATCAAACAACCTTTTAATATTCGGATTAAATTTACAATCTTTCAATTTTGAGAATCAAACTTGCAACATGATCAAATATACATGCATATTTTTGCAATTTTCTCTCTAAATTACAAATGATAATGGAGGAGTTCAAAGTTCAAATTACCTTAATAACTAAAAAAAGAAAACAATAGAATTGCCAACTACGGTTCAAAATATGGTAAATCAAACACACTGGGCCCAAAACATTGTAAAACAAACACACTAGGTTGGTTCAAATATGGTAAATCAACTACGGTTCAAAAAAGAAAAAATAGTAAACCCTCGGTTGGTACATGGCTAGTTTCAAGTTTTAAATCGTAATCGAATTATGTAAATTTTATACCACCCAAACTCGCCGATTTATTTCAGGTTGGATGTTTCAGTTCAGTTTCAGTGATTTATGAACTCCTTAATCAATACAAAGATAGTAGTTTGTGGATGATAATCCATATAAAAAATAACTTACCCATCAGAATTAATTATACAAAATATGAAACTGGAAAATAACATTACATGTTAAACTGAAATACAGTAATATGTTTAAGTTTTAGAAACTAGTAACAGTAGACCAAATCACTTACGAATAATACAATTATACAAACAAATGCCAGTGACCCAACCTTTTTTAACATACTATTATTATTGTTTAAAAACAGAGAAAAATGATTACAAATATGAGGCAAAAATCCTATCCAACCACAACTGAAGGCTAGAATACCCGTCTCAAGTCGAAGTTTAGTTCAGTTCTTGATTATCAATCTTAAACAAATTTCGGTTCAGTTAATCAGTTCTCAACTTGGTCCAATGATCCCGAAACAAAAAACATATGTTTTTTTCCAAACTTGAAAGGACATTGCTTTAGGTTTATATTTTTCGGATTAAGATGATTCAAAGTAGGTTTTCATTTCACGTTGTCCTTTGAAACAGAACTAGTCAAGATGAATGGTCTTATAGTCCTTTATGAGCATATGCAGCCACTAAATGAGCGGTGAAAAGGTCATTTACTACGTGAACAGTGAAAGTATGTGACAATGTGAACATTTATGCATCCGTGCTATATTGCTATTCAATACTCCTTATAATATCTCAAAATTTTCTTGCCTTTTTAAGATCAGGCAGTAAATTTTGTTACCTTGACGGTTGGATCTTATATTCAGCAGTCTGGTGTTCCTCTTTCACGTCAAAGTCCCACGCCCTGTGTCAGTCCAAGTTGCTTCCTGCCAACCAAGAACATGAAAATGAAATAATTAAATCCCATATAGACACACAATAGATCTGAGTAGACCAGGCAAAATATGTGGTTCGGGTCCCATCGGCTAGCTAGTCAAACTCAAATCAGGGTCAAAACAGATCGTTTTAAACTTGTCAAAATATGACATGACCAAAATGAACTCGGATTGAAACCAGGTCGGTTTGAAAAAAAAAAGTATCTCACTAGCTACATATGTTTTATGGGGGCTAGTGGTGACAAAAGGTGACTGTGAAAGTGGCGGCGTGTCAGCGGCAACCAGTGGGGGACAGCGACGACGCGGGAGCAGGCAGTGGTGACGGTGGTTGAGTCCATGGTGACAGGTGAATGGTGGCAGCAAATTAATGCCAGTTGGTGGTGTTGACCCATTTGGGCCCATTCTAAGTTATCAATTACAAGTTTCGTAGGATTTGCCCGCTTGGACCTGTTATAAGTTAACAAGTTTCATAGGAGTGACCCGTATATACATATTTTATAATTTTATAATAATAGTTACCCAGATCAACCAATTTAGCAAACAAAATTACCCAAATCAATCCAGTTTTGAAGAATGCATCATGATTGTCGGGTGTAGGTTTGAGCAAACAAGTCAAAGAGGCCACAACAAGTAGACCTACCTTTTGGGGATGAACTTATCCTCCATTAATGCCTTTTCTAACCTTTCCTCAAAAGGTGTGGCATGCCAAGAAACCTTCTGGTCCTATAAAGATAAATGAGTTACAATTTTTAATCATTGTTTCATTAGCATAAAGTCAACCAACTAAAGATTGGATTAAGACAATTAACAAACTTAACCTCACTATACTTATTAGTTGTATTAGGGATTCCATTACCATCCCCCCATTCAGGTGTAAAAGGAGTGTCATCAGCATTCCAGTAAGCAGTAACAACCCTGGGTATAGGCCTATCCCCTGGAGTTTGACCACGGCAAATGGGAACCAAACTTTGGTCAGTGCAGACTTCATAGTTTGACATAGGGAGTAGCCATGGTGACAAAGTGGGACCCACATTCAAACCTATTTCAGTTGCACTTGCTTGTAATTTCACTTGTGATTGGGGGCTTTCTTTGTCAGCCTGCTCAATGTATTCTTCTTCTATTGGTGTATCCAACTGAAAAAAGTTTTGAGTGTTCATCCCTGAGTACACATACTGAAATCTGATCCTTGGATTATTCCTATAGGCAGGAAAAACAGTGCCAGGAGTTTGCATATCATCGGCTAATTTGAGAGGGGTTGGGTTAGGTGATGGTTTTGAAATGAAGTGATTGAATGGTAACTCGGATGGCATCAAAGGTTCTTTAGTAATTTTAGGTGACAAGTTTTTTGATGAAAATGAACATGAATCATGCTGGCTTTCAAAGAGAACAGATTTGTTATTGCATTGTGTGCTTGCAGCAGGTTTAATCCCACAGACTTCAGACGAGCTGCTAGAGACGCCATCTATGTTTTTCAAATTGAGATATGTAACATAAGGTTTTTAAGCTACTGTAAATTATATGAGAAGACCAAAATCGGTATGAAAGTTAAAAACCAACTTTTGAGCATTTGTTGGAGTATGAATTACCTGATTGACGAATCTGTTGAAAAATCTATATCATTCTCCCATTCTCAAAAAGTTTGATTGGAGACCGCAAGTGATCAGGTTGCTTCTCAAATACTTTTCCAATAGCAGCGTTTGGAAGCCATGAATGAAACGCTGATTCTAGATTGCCGTTATGAGGTTGTGCATCTTTTGATTTCTCAGTTTTCCGGATTTCAACTGGAGTTTTGGGTAAAGTGCCACAAGCCTTAAGAAATTTTCCTGTAAAATTATACATATAACTGTTTTGAAAATTTGAAAAGTAGATATATAAACCATGACAATAGAATTCATATAAGCAACTCAGGTTCAACATCTGTGCATATTACTTGGAGTAAAGACATCAATCTTGTTTAAAGTCAATATCAGACCTTCAAGAAAAATTATTCATACATTGAGGTGTCTTTTGAAGTCAATATTTAACTTGCTTCTATAGGATTTTCGTTACTTTTATCTTTCAGAGATCATCAACGCTACAAAGATAAAGAATTAAATAGTGCTATTACGGTGGTTAATCTTGCATTATGTAACATAAAACTTTCTTGAATGAAATCTCTGTATTTTTCTATATTATCAAAAGAGAGATCGGGATACATATATAGGAAAAGGATACTAACAATAAACCTAAGAATAAGGAACATAATTAGGAAAAGATCATGATAACCCTAGTAAGTAGGCAAATCAGTTCCATTACTCCCCCTTAAGCTGGAGCATGAAGATCACACATGCCCAGCTTGTCAAGTAGAATTTTGAGTTGACGCGCTCCAAGCGCTTTCGTGAATAGGTCTGCAATCTGAGACTTGGTATCAATATGAATGGGCTCAATCTCTTTCGACTCTACTCTCTCACGGACGAAGTAACAATCCATTTCAACATGCTTTGTTCGTTCGTGAAAAACCGGGTTATTGGCAATATGCTTAGCTGCCAAATTATCACAAAATAACTGGGTTGGACCAGCTTGTTTGACGCCTAACTCCTTCAATAGCCACCGTAGCCAAAGCACCTCGCTAACCGTAGTAGCCATTGCTCGATATTCAGCTTCCGCAGAGGATCTTGAGACGACTGATTGCTTTTTAGATTTCCACGATATGGGCGCACCCCCAAGAAGCAACAAATAGCTAGTGCGTGACCGTCGCGTATCAGGGCAGCCCAACCAATCGGAATCTGCATAGGCAACAAGATTGTCGCCACCTTCTTTGGGGAGGAGAATACCTTGACCTAGAGTGGATTTGAGATATTGTAGAATCCTCGTGGCAGCGTTCATGTGACTTTGTCGAGGGTCAGACACGAATTGACTCAGCACATTGATGGAGTAAGCGATGTCTGGCCTGGTAGCTTGTAAATAAAGAAGCCTGTCCATTAGTCGACGATACATGCCAGCGTCAGCCGGAGCCTCCTCATCATTCTTGGTGAATTTGTAGTTTTGTTCCATGGGCATAGCACAAGGCTTGCATCCTGTCATGCCACTATCCTTCAAAATATCTAATGTATATTTCCTTTGACTAAGAACCACACCTTGTTTTGTTCTAGCCACCTCTATGCCCAAGAAGTATTTTAAAGGCCCAAGGTCCTTTACACTAAACTTCGTGTCAAGAAAAGTTTTAGTTTCTTGTATTTTCTTCAAATCATTCCCCACAATTATGACATCATCTACATAAATGAGAGCTGCCACGAATGATCTGTTGTTCTTGAATATGAAGAGAGAGTGGTCGGCGTGTGATTGCTTGAAACCGACCTCTCCCAAGGCTCCTGTGAATTTGTGATACCAATTTCTAGAAGCTTGTTTTAGGGCGTAAAGTGATTTTTTGAGTCTACACACCTTAGTCTCGTTTCCTTTGTTAAAACCCTGTGGTATCTTCATGTAAACTTCTTCGTCTAAGTCGCCATGAAGGAATGCATTGTTAACATCAAGCTGATGCATTGCCCAACCCCTTTTTATGGCGACTGTCAGAATGGTTCGAACAGTAACCAATTTGGCAACCGGAGCAAAGGTGTCATGAAAATCCACCCCTTCAAGTTGTGTGAATCCTTTCGCCACCAACCTGGCTTTGTATCGTTCTATCTCCACGTCTAGTTTATACTTTATCTTGTAGACCCATTTTGAGTCGATGGCTCGTTTTCCTTTGGGTAATTCTTCAAGAGTCCATGTTTTATTCGCTTCAAGTGCTTGTATTTCCCTCTTCATGGCATCTCTCCAAGCCTTTTCCTGCACAGCTTTGTTTAAACGTTTTGGGCTCATCGTTTGAACTAATGACCGACAAGTAAGCTTTGTGGGAATTAGTAAAACTTTCGTAAGATATAAAACTAGCTATGGGGTGTACCGTTGATGATGTTGTCTAGGAGTCTTGATTGGTGACGGGTGTGGGCGTGTCTATAGATGGTGGTAGGTCGACAACATAATCTCCAAGATGCACCGATCGAGTTCTACTTCTTTTCTCTCTAATTAGATTTTGATCATCACCATTTGTTTCTTGATCATTTTGTTGTTGCACGTTGTTGTCTTGTTCTTGCATGTTGGAATTATCACTTCGCATGTTATTATTAAATGTTGTATCATCATGCTCTACTTCATCATTCCTCAGGGTATGATTGTCTCCTGTATTGTCATCATAATACCATGAGGGAAATTCAAAGATTTCAGGATCATCACTTTGTTCTATTGTTGTCGTCGTGTTGTATAGAAATACATTCCAAACTTGACATCTCTTGATACTACTATTTTGCAACTCTTGACATCATAAATTTTGTACCCTTTTGTTCCTCGGGGATATCCCATGAACACTCCTGGTCTCCCCCTTTCTTCGAACTTATCACCCTTCATTTCCGTGCTGCGATAGTAAGCAAGACATCCAAAGGTTCTCATTTGGTCGTATTCGGGCTTGCGACCATACACCACTTCATATGGGGTTTTGTTGTCTAAAGTGGTGGATGGAAGTCACTTTTTAATATGAGCTGTTGTCATAACACACTCCCCCCAAAACCGTATCGGTAAATTAGCTTCAAATCTGATTGCTCTAGCGGTTTCAAGAAGGTGACGATGTTTTCTTTCAACGACACCGTTCTGTTGAGGGGTATGTGGGCATGTGGTTTCAAGGAGTATGCCATGTTCCAAGTAGAAACTTTCCATTCTATTGGACGTGAACTCTCCCCCATTATCACTTCTAATTCTTTTAACCTGCTTATTGAATTAGGTTTTAACTAATTTATGAAAAGAGATTAAACAATCACTGGCCTCAGATTTTTCCTTTAGAAGGAAAACCCAAACAGAGCGACTATAATCATCAACAATAGTCAAAAAATAAGTTGCTTGCGTGAGTGTTGGTGTTCTATATTTACCCCAAATGTCACAATGTAATAATTCAAAACAATCCTTAGTCTTTATTGAACTGATCGGAAAAGGTAGTCTAGAAAACTTGGCTCTCAAACAAGAGTCACAACAAACGTCCTTGGAATCTGAAAAACTATTTTAACAAAATTTAAATGAGAGAGCTTGCTAAAAGATGCATGACCTAGCCGCTTATGCCACAAATTTCTTGTAACCGCCAGTGCCTTTCTTTCTTTTCTCACCATGTCCATCCAATAGAGCCCTTGCCTGTATTCACCCGTCCCAATCAATCTCCTCGAACTCAAGTACTGCACAACACAAAAATCCGAGAAAAATGTTACAGCACTTTGTAGTTCCTTCGTTAATTTATGAACCGACAAGAGACTGCAAGTAAAATCAGGAACATATAACACATTATCAATGTTTGTTCCTCCCGGTATGTCGCATGTACCCTTCCCTATGACGGGAACAGATTCATCGTTAGGAATGGTGACTGGCAGTTCGTTTGTAATTTCAATATGTTTAGAATGAAGTTAGGCAAGTGTGGGGATGTGATGGAAGTGTTTTGGAATGAAGTTTGACACGGTTAATTTATGTGTTTTAGCATACGTAAGTATATAGAACATGTTTATTTGGTTAGTTTTATGTATTACAGGTGTTTGGAACATAAAGGAGGTAAATTGGATGATTAATGAGAGCTTGGAAGTGTATGGAAGCAACTAGGATCGATGAAATAGCGAATTGGGAAAGCCAGTCAAGATTCGGCGCACATGGTACTGGTTTGGGCGCAACTTGCGCTGAAAAGTTTCTGTTTTGCGCTGAACTTGGGCGCAGCTTGCGCTGGAATGGGCGCAGCTTGCGCTGAGAAGCTGTCAGGTTCGTTTTTTTTGGGATTTTTGCTGGATATAGACTGGGGGCTTAGGGTTTCGAGGGGGGGTTGGAAAAAAGGATTTTGGGGCATTCAAGAGGGCGATTCCAAGCATTCAAGGGGGATTCCATCAACCATTTGAAAAATCAACATCGCAACCATGAGCTCTTCATTAATGGATTGCGTTTTCTTCGTTGCTATGCACGGCTAAACCACTCGTGATTTCTCCGGGTGGATGGTTAGTTAAATAATTATGGTTTATGTTATTTGTCCTAAACATTGAATTGAATTTTTAATCATTAGGTTATTTGATTTGGATCTTTGATTCTTAATTCAGTTGTGATTGTGATTGTGTGAACGGTTTGGTTTTATAGAATTAAATTCAATTGCTTTATCTAAAGCATCATCAACCGCATTGGTTCAGCTATCGGTGGTCATTGTTGTTCGTTCATAGTTAATTGTTTTTAATCTCTCAAGAAACCGGTAATTTGCGAAACACGTAATTAACCGCGTCAACAGTATCGGTCTAGTAATCGGCTGTCAACAGAGTCATTAATGAGTTTCCAA
>BJCM01272819.1:0-14756 GCA_018326385.1 Flaveria bidentis | reverse complement strand
GCTTACCAACTTGTCAGCTGAAGATGTCTACACTCTATACAAGTGGCCACTGTTCTATGACACGCAGGATATTATACAAGCCCTCTAATTCCAAAATGTGATACGGCTGTGCTTTGCATTTGAAATACATACAGGAGTCACAAGAGAGGAGAAGTACAAGAAGTACAAGGAGGTTATGAAGAAGATAAGACAATAGATGAATCTAGGTCCAAGGGGGAGTTTGTTGATACATGTGTACCTTGATTCTGATCTTAATGTAATATGTCTTTATTGTCTTACACATATGTAATAGTTGGGTACTTAATGAAATGCAAATGTTTGGTTGTGTTTATAATATTTAATATTTCATTAATGAGTTGTTGAACTCTTATCGAATTGATTATATAGGTTTGTGGTTATTTGAACTAATATAAATAATGTAATGATAATGAATACATTCAAACTTAGTAATATGAAGTTATCATGCGAATGGCCCATGCTAATGGACCATATGCATGAAGAACTTTATACGAATGACTCAGTCGCAAGACTAAACCAGGAGACTGGATCAGTCATATGATTATAACATGAGATTGACTCACTCGAACGACTAACACTTAGTTGTGCGAATGGATCAACCGCATGGCTCAATTGCACGACTGAACCGTGCTAATAGTTTAGTCGCCCGAATGAGCAACCCTAACCTATAAATACCACCTAATTTGTGGAAAAAACACAAGCATTGAATACACTTCGACTCCAGACGTACCCTAGCCATCCAGAGACCTCTAAGAACCTGTTCCAAGTTCATAGATCGCAGTAGATCGATTCCTAATCGTTTTTAATGTTTAGATTCAATACGTAATTGTTTCTACGTGCGTTCTCACTTATTCAATACATAATTGTTTCTACGTGCGTTCTCATTGATTGGATCGCCAATCAAATAGGATTCCATACTATTTGATTCGGTATACATGTTAATCAGTTAGTATTTCGTTCAATACACGATCCTAACACAACATAATAATGTGTCCATTGTCTAGGAAAAATGGGCATGAACTTCCTTACAATGTCCTTATTCTCAAGAGTCATTCCAACATCGATTAGAGTATCCAAAATCTCAACATACCTGAAGTATTATAGAGTCATGGTTTCACTTGATTAGAAAGTGAAATTCTCAAACTTCTATTTTAGGAGATCCTTCTTGTTCTCTTTGGCTTCACTTGATCCCTCATACATCAGCTTCAGTGCATCCCATAGTTATTTAGCTGTTTTGCACTTATTAAAACCTATGTATATGGAGTTTGGAATAGCAGTTTGATGAGCTATCATGGCTTTTTGATCAATCTCTATACTCTTCCTATCTTCTTCAGAATAGTCAGCCATAGCATTTGGAATCATACCACCTCCGGCAGCAGCTGAAGAGGTGCTTGGTATGTAAGGCCTTCAGACAACAAATTCCCGCATCCTTGAGTCTTGTGTCCTAATGAACTCGAACCCTTCCATTTGTTAGCACCAAGTGTCAAAGTCTTCATGAGTGATTAGTGGGGACTTTTTCATGGTTCCAGTTTCCATATCAGCTTTGGTGAGAGCTGTCATTTGAGATGTTAAGTTTTTTGTATGTGTGATGGATCTTAAGATGGTGAGATCTTACAATCAAGAGCCTGGAAAGCTTTGATACCAATAATAGGACCGTTTAGAGGGATTGGTCACTTACAACACAAGAACACAATGAGGAGAGATTGTTTTAAAACACTTAACAAATCAAATAGGGAACTGGTAACATATTGGATTGATACTTAGAACACAAGCAAAATATAAGACAGAACCAAGAACAAAAAAACACAAGTATATGTTTTCAAGATTGTTGTATATTTCTCTCAAGTTCTTTTACAAGTGTAAAAATCATAAAGAAAGTTACAAGGACCTGAGATACTTTATACTACATCCTACAGCCGGCTATACTTAGAAGGCCAGCTGGATACATTTGAACTAAACAACAAAATCACTGTAGAGTCAAACGGCAGATTGCCTTTTGACTTGTAACTATGACATGTCATAGCTCACATACTAATATATTACAAAAAGGATAGAAGTACATAAGATAGAAAGCATAGACTCAAGACCTAAATGTGTAGTTTACCAAAAGCATGGACCTTTTCACCAACTCATGTAAGTTGGTCACTGAACAAAGTTACAGCGGAAAGTGGTTCAGCTTTATGGTAAATACATCAGATAAAGCATGTATTCAAAATCTTTCTTCACTTCTTGGCTTCAGAATACTTTGTCTTTAAAGCTTCATAATACTTCACTTTTGGCTTCGAAAGATGTTGGTCTTGGCTTGGGAAAATTTTACACTTAGAATAATTCTAGTGCATGGTGTAAAACTTCTTAAGCATCTCTACTTGTGTACTTTAGTGTATGCATGGAGGAAAGAATTTGGATGTTTTAGGTGCATCAGCCTTATATAACCTTACATATACCAATTAGATCTCATTAATTTGTTTGATTATCATCACTCCAATGGAATCATGGAAAAGGGCTGGTCATCCTCCTTTGTTGCTCTTATCCCGAAAGGTGATAATTCCTCCTCCCTTAGCGATTTTTAACCCATATCATTAATTGGCCTCGTTGAAAAAATATTCCAAAAAGTCTTTGCAAACCATTTCAAGGTAGGTATGTGTCTTATTTCTAATACCTAATCAAATTTTGTCCCAAATACAAATATTCTAGATGGCCTTTTGATCCTAAATGAAACTATATCTTGGGTGAAGAGGCAAGATCAAGGGCCTTGTTATTCAAAATCGATCCGGAAAAGGTGTTTGACTCTTTAAATTGGAAATTTGTTGACTCGATCCTTTGTCAAATGAATTTCCCCTTATCTGGAATAACTAGATCCAAGGCATCCTGGCCTTTTCTCATTCTTCAGTTCTTATAAATGAATCTCCTTTTTTGGAGTTTAATGTCTATCATGGTGTTTATCAAGAAAACCCTATGTCACCATACATCTTCATTTTAGCTATGGAGTCTCTTTCATGTATGATCACTAAATCAATTTCAACTTGACTTTTAAATGGAATTCAAACTCCTAATGGTGGTTCAATATTGTCCTATTTATTTTATGCAGATGATGCTATTATTCATGGGGACTGATTAGAATTTAATATTCTAGATATATCTAGAATAATGCAATGCTTTCACTTGATGTCTAGCCTTAAAATTAATAGATCCAAGTCGAAAGTTTTTGGTCTAGCCGTTGATTCTTCACTGGTGGATAATATGGCACAATCTATCAATTACAAATCTGGTAACCTTCCTCTAGTTTATCTCGGGCTAAAAAGTTAGCTCCAGTATGAAGCGGGTCAATAAATGGAATTGAGTTATTGAAATCTTTGAAAGTACACTATCAATTCGGAAGGCTAAATCTCTTTCCAACGGGTGACTCTAATTATGTTGGTTCTTGATAGTTTTCCAACAATGTAGATACATGATGTTCTTAGTTTATGTGCTCAAATGTAAAAGTCTTTCATTTCTTGCACATGTGTAATGTAATGACTTAATGAAATATAATATGTGTTTGATGTTTATTAATGCTTAACTATTTCATATTATTATTGTGTCAAGTATAATTTATATGTATGAACTTCATACATAGGTTTGAGGTTGTTGTACATAGGTCTTAGTCAATAATGATTGTGAAATGTGTTCAACCTAGTCGGGTGATTATTCATGCTAATAAACCATACTTATGGACCATACGCATGAATATATCATGCTTATGGACCATTCGCACGACTAAACCAGGAGACTAGATCAGTTGTATGATTGAAACATATGATTGACTCAGTCGCACGATTGAATCTTCAGTCGTGTGTATGACTCAATCGCATGATTCTATCACACGACTGAACTATGCCAATGGTTCAGTCGTACGAATGGAAACTGAAACCTATAAATACCACTTAATTCATGGAAAAACATAACTTCTGAGAATACTTGAAAAACCTAGAGAGAGATTACGTATATTCACAAACCCTAGCCGTCCAGGACGTCTAGAACAGCCAATCCAACTTCAAAGTTCGATCTTGATCGATCCCTACTCGTTCTTAATGTTTAGTTCATTCTTACATCGATCGGGTTATCATTCTCACTGATTGGATCACCAATCAAATAGGAATCCGCACTATTTGATCTGGTTTCACGCAAAATCTGTTAGTATTCCGTACGTACACGGACCTGACAAGTGGTATCAGAGCTTTGGCTCTTGATTTTGCATGGATTCGATTAGTTTTGGTGTTAAAACCTACGTTTTAATTCAAAAGAGTCACCACTTTGGTTCTAAAGGTGTTTTCGACGTTTGCATGCATTAAAGTTTTTTTAATCATCATACGGCAGATTAGGGTTTTTGGGAAAATCGTGTTTTGTGTTAAAGTGTCAAAATATTCGATTATTCAAAAAACAGCAGCCTTTAGTCGCACGATTGGTCCAGTTGCACGATTGGTCCAGTCGCATGATTGGTCCAGTTACACGATTAGTCCAGTCGCACGATTGAACTCAATCGAATACTCTATCCGCACGACTGAACTAAGTCGCATCCCTCATTCGCACGACTGAACAACTCTAGTAGTTTGATTCCAATTGACTTGTTCATACGCACGACTGAATCCAATCGCACGATTGAATTCATTCTCACCCTTCATTCGTATGAGTGACCCATACTCATAGTCCATTCGCATGAGTGAAACAGTCCTGTTCTAAAAGTTCAAAGTTTAAAGCAATGGAAGATCAATTTGCTGCATTTTCTACTGGAAGGGACTCTCGCATCCAGAACCTCCTGCTTCTGGACAATGAGATTGGAAATCAAAATAAACCGCCGAAGCTGATAACGTTAGATGATTATCCACAGTGGAAACAATGGTTTGAAATTTATTTAAATGGAGTTGATCCCAATCTTTGGACATCCATTGAGACTGGTTACACGGTACCATTCAGTGCTAATGGAGTCAAGTTAACCTTGGGAGGAATGAGTGAAGCACAGAAGATTTTATTCAATGCTGAAAAGAAAGTTTATGCCTTGTTGACTCAGTCGATTCCGAAGGAAATCTTTCGTCAGTTCTCTGATAACAAGCAGGCTAAAAAGTTATGGGAAGCATTGGAGAAAAGATATGATGGAAACGCAACTCTCAAAGCACTAAAGGCTAAAGCTCTCAAAAAGGAATTTGATAATTTATCCTCGATAGGGAATGAGAGCTTGGATGATATTATTGACAGATTCTACCATCTGATGAGTGAGTTACACACTCATGGTGTGACAATGTCTATGGAAGATAAAGTTTCAAGCTTTGCAAATGGTTTGCGGGATAAATGGGATTCATTTGTGTCTAATCTAAGACAAAACGACAATCTTGTGACGTTAGAAATAAATGATTTCATCTTGAAATTAAGGGAGGAAGAATTGAGAATGAAATACAAGTCGATGAAAGGATCTTATGTTCAGGATCCTTCACTTTAGAACTTAGTTCCAACTCCAGCTGTTTCAGAAGCACCGTTACAAACAGCTTTCGTGACTAGTTCTTCTGCTCCTTCCTAAACCAGTACCTCAGGAACCAAAATGTCAGGGTCGTCTGGAACCGAATATATAGTTCCTGAAGCAAATACTACAAAGTGAAGACCGAGAATCTCAGTAATGTCACAGTGGAAGTTGCCAAAGAACATATGGATCTTCTAGCGGCAGTTGTACAATCTTAGGATGGTTTAGTTGCAGGTAAGATTGGAAATTGTCATCTTGCAGATGAGAATTATGAGCAAGTTGATGAAAATGAGCTGGAACGAATAGACATAATGTGGGCATTGGCTAGTGCTGTCAGAAGGGCAAAGAAGTTTGTCAAAAAGACGAAGCAGAATCTAGTAGCCACTAAAGATACGACTTTTGGTTTTGACAAAACCAAAGTCACTTGCTTCAACTGTGGTGAAAATGGGCATTTTAAACGTGAATGTGTAAAGCCCAAGAATACTGGTAATGGAAACCCATTTCCTACATTCAACCATCAAGACAAAGACATAATTGGAACTACTTCTTTAAGCAAAGAGACAAAAGCTTTGACGACACAAGGTGATAAAGGGCAAGACTGGTCCTTCTGCTTTGTTTCTCCTAGTGAATCAAATATTGCCTTTGTTGAGGCATTGGATGTTGAATCGCTAGTGAAGGTGAAATCATAGCTGAGCAAGCGATGTCAGATACTGAAGAAGTTGTGACTGTGGTAAATCACTTGGTTGAGGAATAGCTCAGAGCAACAAACTCAGAATATCCAGTCAACGAAGAGTCTGAAACGACGTTGATGGCTGACTCATGTGATTCTTCACAGGTAAGTTCTAATGACCAATTATTTGATAAACATGCTTGTACTGAATGTGACAAATTTAGGGATAGCATTGATCTAAAATCTGCAAGGCTATTAGAACACAATGATAATTTAGTAAATTACTTACAACTCTGCACTGAGGCCAATCGTATTTTAAAACAAAATGAGTGTAGTTACAAAGAAAAAATAGAACTTTTGGGAAAACAACTAAGGAAAACCGAGGTTGTTGCTTTAAGCCAAGCAAATGACATAAAGTTTTATTTAAATTCGTTGGAAGAAACGAAAAGGGAAAAAACAGTTTTAGAAGTCGAAGTTGATTCTTTAAAACAAAAACTGCACAGCTTGGCTAATTCTTCATACATAGTTCAAAACTTAGTGAAAGAACAAAATAATGGGGAAGGTTTGGGTTACAAAGTAGTTCCACCACCACATGCAATCCTTTTAAATACTAATAGTAGACCAATAAATAACAACCCAGCTAAGGATCATGTGGTGTCTACACCTCTGGTTAATGATCCCGATTCTACGGGAAAACCTATGAAGAATAACACTAAAAAGAAGGAGTATACTTTGAAATCAAAGGAAAAGATGCCTACTGAAAATTTGGATGATAGATTTGAAAAGGTTAATGTACGGTCAGGTTCACACATGTCTACATTCGAACCCAAAATGACTAATACAGTTAACCAAAAACATGTTCCTCGTCAAAGTCCAAATAAACTAAAGCTTAAAGATGTTAAAAATGTTCAAAAAATTAATTTTGTTAAAGAAGCCGAAACATATAAAAGAGAAGTGACAAAACCCAACCAGACACATCTCACACCTTTACCAAACTCAACCCCACATAAAACTTTTCCTCAACATATAGAAGGGAGATCATGCTACAGTTATGGAAAACGAGGACATATTTCTCCTAATTGTCCTTATTATCAGACGCCCAAAAAGAAAATTAAACTTTATGATGCAAAACCAAGTTTTTCTAAAATGAGATCTAATACTCCATCTAAGAGTATTAGTGAACCCAAAGTTCACACTATAAGTCAGTCGTCTGTTTATCACAAACAGGCCTTACACAAAACTGGTTTATGGAAAGAAAAATCAAGTAATTTGTCTGATAATGAGAACAAGAAGAAGAACAATGTGCCCTCATCCTCTGAAGGACAGTGGGTTGAGTTCATAATATGTGATTCCTCTAGGTCACCTAAGCAAGTTAAGGATTGGGTCCCAAACCTAAACTGGTCAATTCCTTTGCATGTGCAGGGTGTCCGCTACAGCGCTATCACAAATACCTGGATTATTGGTAGTGGGGCGTCCAGGCACATGACCGGGAACTCGTCTCTCCTTTTTAACGTCAAACAAACTAAATGGGGACATGTCTCATTTGCTAGAAATAAAGGAGGTTACATCACCGCTCAAGGCGAAGTGGGAAATGAGAAAGTGAAGTTTGACAAGGTCAACTACGTTTCACAACTACAGAACAACTTGTTTTCTGTCTCCCAGATCTGTGATAAAGGATTCAAAGTTGTGTTTGACAACAAGAAGTGCTACATGCTGAAGAATGATTTTGTTATCCAAGAGGATAAAGTTCTAATGTCAGCTTCAAGATATAATGATCTGTATGTCTTTGATCTACCAAAAGCCTCCATAATGGAGAACACTATCCAATGCTTCTTGTCAAAGGCAATAGAGAGGGATTCAATCTCCTAGCATAGGAGAATGGGACACATTAATCCAAGGAAGATGAATCATCTGATACAAAATAATTTAGTGAATGGAGTAACTGTCAAGAATTTCCAGCTTCCGGATTTTTGCGTAGCATGTAAGAAAAGGAAGCAGACCAAGAAGTCTCACAAGGCAAAGAAAGTTAATTCTATCGACATTCCTCTCGAGCTTCTACATATGAATCTGTTTGCCCTAGTCAGCACAAAGAGCATTGTTGGAGATTTGTACTACTATGTAGTAACTAATGATTACTCAATATTCTCTTGGGTGATATTTCTGAAATCCAAATCAGAGACTTTTGAATCATTCAAACATCTAGTAACTACTTTGGAATCACTCTACAAGCTGAAAGTAAGACAGATTTGATCAAACATAGAACAGAGTTCAAGAATCAGTGGATGGAGGCATTCTGTAGAGTGAAAGGAATTGCACATCAATTTACGTCTGCCTACACTCCATAGATGAATGGGGTTGCTGAAAGAAAGAATCACAGCTTGATAAAGACAGCAAGAACAATGTTAGCCGACTCAAAACTGCCAATTCAAATTTGGAACGAGGCAGTGGCTAATGCATGCTACACTCTCAATCGAGTCTTGGTGGTCAAACGTCATGGTAAAACACGTTATGAACTACTCCAACGATGTAAACCAAACTTGGAGTATCTCAAACCCTTTGGTGCACTGTGCATGTTGCTGAAGAAAACTCAGACTGGGAAGTTTAGTGACAAGGCTGAAGAAGGTATCTTTCTCGGATACAGTATACCAGACAAGAAAGTTTATAACAACTCAACGGGTCAGGTGGAAGTGTGGTGCAAAGTTGATGTTCAAACATACACCACCCCCTGCTGTGAAAGGACCTTCCTTCTTCTTTGACTATGATGGATTTTTTAAGTCCTTTAACCTACCTCCCTCTCTTCTTGATGATGAGCTATCTGATTCATTGATGTACGATGTTCAGAACACTCCTCCACAAGACTCGACACCATCGGTGCCATTATACGCTTCTTCTAGTCCTTCAGGGGGAGAGCTTGAAGTAAGTGACTCATCCTCTGATCATGAAGCAGTTAAGACTAAAATTATGGACCAGGAGGACCATGTTCCCACTAATAAAAGTACACAAGCATCAAATCTTGATGCCTCTGACTCATCTGAACCTCATACTCCAACAGCTACAGAGACTGAACCTGGGATTCCAAATCTGGATCATGAAGTAGTTGTTCCCACCACTTCTGGATCTCGAATTAATGTGCATCATCCCCTGGAAAATATCATTGGGGATGTTCTATTAGGAGTGCAGACACAAAATCAACAATACTCAGTTGATTATGCCTCAGTCGCGGAAAAAGGATATCTTCACGATGGTGCTTATCGATGTTTTATGTCTCAATTTGAGCCAAAACATGTAAGTGAAGCCTTAAATGATGAGACATGGGTTAGTGCTATGCAAGAAGAACTCCTACAATTCAAGAAGTTAGGAGTATCGACCCTTGTGGAGAGACCAAAAGGTGCTAAGGTGATTGGCACTAAATGGGTACAGAAGTGTAAGAAAGATGATCAAGGGGTAATAATTACAAATAAGGCTCGGCTTGTAGTTCAAGGGTTTAGACAAGTCGAAGGCATTGACTACAATGAAGTGTTTGCACATGTGGCACGGATGGAAGCAATTCGTATATTTCTAGCCTATGCATCCTACATGAAGATTAAAGTTTCTCAGTTAGATGTAAAAAGTGCATTCCTTTATGGTGAAATCCGTCAAACATTCTACGTCAGTCAACCCAAAGGATTTGAGGATCCTTATCATCGGGATAGAGTTTATTAACTGGACAAGGCTCTCTATGGGCTCCATCAAGTCCCTTGAGCCTAGTATGAGAAACTCTCAACTCATCTAGTGAAACATGGTTTTCGTAGAGGGGTGATTGGCTGCACGTTATTTATCAAAGAAAAGGATGGTGATCTGCTACTGGTACAAATATATGTGGATGACATAATCTTTGATTCTAGAAATGAAGAATTATGTAAAGAATTCGAATTTGTAATGAAAGAAGAGTTTGAGATGAGTGCCATGGGGGAGAAGAAGTTCTTTCTTGGCTTACAGGTGGATCAGACACCAAAAGGAATCTTCCTGCATCAATCCAAATATGTAGGAGATATCCTCAGTTGATTCGACATGGAGAATGCTTCGGATGCTGGAACTCCGCTTGCCACAAACCATGACGTGGCACTCGACGAAAATGGTGATCTGGTTAATGCCACCATGTACAAAGAAATGATCAGATCCCTAATGTACCTCATAGCCTCCCGTTCTGATATTATGTACGTCACATGTCTTTATTCAAGATATCAGGCAAAACAAAAAGTAAATCATCTCATCGGAGTTAAATGGATTTTTCGTTATCTGAAGGGTACTCCAACACTCGGGTTATGGTATCCTCATGATGATGACTTTGAGCTTACAGTGTATAGTGACTCGGACTATGGTGGTTGCAAGATGAATTACAATCAACTTCAACGGGTTGTCAATTCTTTGGTAGATGGTTAGTCACCTGGCAATGTAAGAAGTAGACATCAGTTGCTCTGTCAACATGTGAAGCTGAATATGTTGCTGCTACAAGTTGTTCACAAATCATTTGGATTCAACAGCAAATGCGCGACTACGGTTTGCAATTTTCCCACACCCCTATTTTTGTTCATAATTCTGCTCCAATTGCTGTCACCAAAAATCCGGTCCAACACCCTAAAACAAAACTCATCGGTATTAAATATCACTTTATATGTGACTGTTTTGAAAAGCAATTAATCAATGTCGTTAAAATTAATATGGATTTTCAACGCGCCGAGCTCTACAGAAAAGCATTTGACAAACCTAGGTTTTTATATCTTTTAGAGGTTAATGGCATGAAAAAGAAAAGTGATGTGATTTAAGAAGAAGAAAGTCGTAGTCCGACAAGTTTTTCGTAGTTTCTTATTTATTTTATTTCATTTTCCTGTCTATTAATATCCCAAAACACAAAAAAGATTTTCGGTTTTAGAATTTTAGGGGGGGAATAGTTTAGTTTAGTGTTTAATTAGTTGCAGTATTTATTTACTTAAAAAAAACAACGAGGGGGAAGGGCAGATTAGCTGAATGAAATGAAATCAAATCTGTGATTTTGATTCAAAGATTATGGAAAATGATAGTACACAGGGAACAAATTGTTTGGGACTCCAAAAAGATTTAAATGTTCAACATGCTTAATTCAAAGTACAAGTCTAAAAAGTCTAAGCACAATAAAAGGAAAAATGATAGTAAAACTAGTCTGCTACTGAGGTAACATAGAGAAAGTAGACCTAGAGGTTGCTAGTTCATCATATGATGTGTTGGTAGATTCAACACAATAGATGAGTAGACTTCATTGGTGAATTAAGTTCAAACTAAGTTGTTCAACTTGTTGTGGGTTCCCATCTTATCCCTGGTTAACACAATCAACGCATTTCCAATAAGGGGTGACGAGAAAAATAAATGCCACAAATGTGTGTGGATGACCATAAAAATAAGCAAAGCATATGGAAAAACTGCTAAGTGCAATCAAGCTAATGACTAATGTTGTTGGTGCGTTATGTGCAAAAGAAAAATAAATGCTTTAACAAGAAGATAGAGTGTGTACCTCTCTGTTGTATGCCTCTCTGTTGTGCGGTGGCACTGACCTGAGGATAAGCATAACCAAAATATTCTAGAATTCATTGTTGTTTGCGCCTCTCTATTGTGCGATGGCACTGACCTGAGGCGTGGCATCTCTTTGAAAGCTCTTAGAATAGTCTCTTCTTGTTAAATACTCGTAGACCGCTCAAAAATCTCCTGAGGAATGTTGATTACCATATAAGTGTGGGATCCACAAATGCTTGGTGAAATAATTAAACCTAACTCATCACCAATGTGAGTCAAAAATCTGTGTATGGATTTAAATGGACAAATATACTGACAATCATCGTGGCTGCAACTCTTGACAGTCAAAAGCATTGTGTGAATCTTATAGCTCTAGTATGATTTCCTAAAAGTGCTATTGACTCTCTGACAAAACAAGAATCTAGCATCAAAGTGTTTACTAAAATGTCCCAAATGATTATGATATACCTGTATGATTCCATAATGAATCTTTCTAGAAATGATCAAATTAACTTGAAGTAGTCTTTCCAGTAAGAAAAATTTGTTAGACATTTTCTAAAAGGTTTCAATCCATCTCAAACCAAAAACCAAATACCAAAAACATAAGTATGAGACAATCACACAATTGAACTATAAGTATGAGCCAATCGCACGATTGGACCATAAGTATGAGCCAGTCACACGATTGGACCATGAGTATGGGGCAACCATGCGATTGGATCACAAGAATGAACCAATCGTATGACTGGATGATGAAGTCTAAGCCAGTGGCACGGCTGAACCCCAGTCGCATGAATGAAGCATGTGTATGGGTCCAATCGCACGACTGAACTTTAAAACAGTATAAATAGAGGGGTTAGTCGATCGCATTCCTTACCACCCCTTCAAAGCTCTCAAAACCTCTCATACGCAAACACTCTGCCCAAATTTCTATTACTGTGATTACTCACTGATTGTGATTCTAACTGTTGTCCTACTCATCTACAGGTACTGTGAGACTGAAAACGGTCCAAATGAATGATCTTAACAAACCCTAAATGACCTAATCGGTTAAAATCAAGAAATGAGAATAACTCTTCAAAATAGACCACTTAAATGGACATAATCGTTGATTTAAAGGACATTAAGTGCTATTTAGAGTCCTTGCGAATCTAATGAGTCTAAACACGAAGTCTAATATAAAGTTTCGACCAAGATTCGATGTTAGAGTGTCGAGCAGAGCAATATGCGAATGGACACTCCGTATGAACCTCAGTCGCACGATTGAGCCAGGCGCATGATTCAATCGCACGAATGAACCAATCGGTGACTCAGTCGCACGACTAACTCAACCGCATGGCTTAACATACGACTAAGTTCAGTCGCAGGCTCAATCACACGATTGAACTCAGTCGCAGGCTTAATCGCACGAATGAACTCAGCCGCAGGCTCAATCGCACAACTGAACTCAGTCGTATGGTTCAATTGCACGAATTGAACCAGTTTGATCAAAAACAATTTAAGTTCTAACTATCATCTCTTATACACAACTCTAATGTATATGTTTCTTGTTGTAAGGCCCCGTTCCTGGGCGCTTATAGCCGGTAAATCATTGCACATAAAACATATAATTACATTTGTATTTCATAAAGCATCGCAGCGGAAACATTTAAAAATGACATCTCATATCATCATAAAAACTTTTGCAAAGTAATACATAGTTAATCAGTTACAAAATACATTGTTGTATTACATCACAAAAGCCCTATATAAATGGATGTCATCCAAAAGAGCTGAGTAGCCTCAAAGTGCCATCCTCAGCAACATTACCTGCCATCTGGAAACACATAAAAAGTCAGCGTTGCTGAGTGAGTTCTAGTTTTATAATAAAACATACTTTCCTTTCGTTAAAACCGTACTTTACATTCATGCAATCACACAACATACGTACACATAGATAATATCATTATTATCTTAATTATTCATTCTTTCATCTTTACATCTTTTCTTGCACATTTGATATCTTCCGTACCAATACCATGTGCTACACCCCGAACTATATGGCTACTGGGCCAAAGTTTATAAATAGACAGCTAAACATGGTGTCGCAATTCAGGGGTAAGCTGTAGAGGTTCTATACAAATGGTCGATCACTAAGAAAGACCCCAATGTGCATCCTCCCGAGGTAGCGAACCCAAGCACCGTTGGGCTAACACCTTATAATTGGCGTGTCCCGATATCTAGTGCTTGCAAGACTTTCATTACTTTCATCATTCATTAATGCACGCATTCATCATATTTCACTTTTCATTATCTTCCACTTTACGTTACATAATACTTTCATTTCATTCATTTACATTCATCATAACAAGGAACACAACATATACAGGCATCACATCATACAGGGCAACATCAAACATAACATGCATTATGCATAAACATGCAACATCATCATCATCATGCCCATCATAACCTCTAGGGCCTCTACCATCACCTTACATGAACTTACGGGAACTCCTACGTCAATGCTTACATCTACACTTTTGTTGCACCTTGAAAGGATCATACATGCCAAATTAATTGATGAATTGATGATTGCTCAGCTGAAGTCCCACAAGTCAAAGAAGAAATGCGAATGAAGATCTGCAAGGAAAATAACAAGTGTTCTCTTCCGCATTAGTTAATGCGGAAGACATAACTATGATGCGGACAAGTGTTTACTCTTCCGCATTGACTAATGCGGAAGACATAATACTAATGCTGAAGAACAAGTAACTCTTTCACATTGACTAATGCGGAAGAATAAAAGAAGACGCAGACAAGACTTTGCTCATCCGCATTTATCAAATGCGGATGACTGCCCAAATGCGCTCAAGTATTTGTTCATCCGCATTAACCAATGCGGATGACCAACTTACTAATGCGGATGATCAAGTGGAAATGCTGATCAAGATTATCTCATCCGCATTTGTCAATGCGGATGAACAAGCAGAGATGTGGATCAAGACTTAGACTAGTTTCTGATGTAATAGGTCAGGGGTAATTTAGTCATTTTGTAAAGGCATCTTGTCT
>BJCM01272818.1:0-18136 GCA_018326385.1 Flaveria bidentis | reverse complement strand
ATAGCTCATATCCTAATATATTACAAAAAGGATTAAGTACATAAAGTAGAAAGCTCAGACACAAGACCTCAATTTACAGTTTACCAAAAGTTTGGGCCTTTTCACCAACTTGTGAAAGCTGGTGAGTCAAACAGAGTTGTAGTGGAAAGGTGGTCTAGCTTTATTGAAAAGTACATCAGATAATAGCATTTGCATAAAAGTCTACGGAAGAAATCTGTCTTCATAAACTGGCTTCGAAAGGCTTTGTCTTTGAAGCTTCGAAGGATTCATATTTGGCTTTCAAAGATATTGGTCTTGGCTTCGGAAGATTTTACACTTAAATTTTTTCTTTTGTAAGATGTAAAACTTCCAAAGCATTTCTACTTCAGTACTTTAGTGCATGCATGCAAAGAGACTTTAGATGCGTTGAATGTATTGATTGAATCAGACTTATTGGAATCCTTACAAACTCCCCGTAGGCTGATGCTACCAAAACATTTAAAGATCTTCATTAGTTGACAGTTCTCATCATGATAATGACCAGGCCCTTCTTCATTAGATGATCAGGATCACTCAGACTTTCATAGTATCTTCTCATCTTAAAAAGATCATATAAAGGTAGGTTGAATAAATCTTGCCATGTGTATACATTCACACCACCTTGATCTCTGATCACATGCCATCTTTCTAGATTTGTTATGAAGGTCCAAGATAAGATGGGTCTCTTGGAAGCAAGAAGAGCCACTTGAATTGGAGTTGATTGGGTGGCTTCTTCATGCACTTCCTTAGGTTGATCTGACTCATCCTGGGGTATGGAGGTGGATGGTTTAGACTTCTTCTACTTTGACTATGGTCTAGAAGCCATCATCTTCCTCCTCTTTGAAGGCTTTAATTGAGAAGACTGGTTTGCATCACATCGTTGATCAGTCTTGTCTTACTTAGTTGGGTTTTCCTCCCTCACATGTTCAGAAGGAGAGGGAGTTTGACCTTGCTATGGATTAGAAGATTAAGCTTGCTGAGGCTCATTAGGAGGTCTAGGTTGTGTTGTCTTAAAAGGTTACACATTAACCTCCACTTCTTGAGGGACCTGACTTTGTGGGGAGTGTAAGTCAACAAGTTATGCTCTTTTGATCTTCTACTTGATCACCCTAATGTTCTCATCTATATTAGATAGAGACATAGGAGCAAGTCTCCTTCTGGAGAATCCATATAGCTTCAAGAAGCTCATCATTCTCTATCTGTAAGTAGACTTCTTTATGCTCTTCTGAATGATGGCCCTTGACTTTGCAGCATCTTCCCTTAATGTTCTCTTTGTTTCCTTATTTTCTTTAAGTACTTCAAGCTCAATCTGTTTGAGATACTCAAACTCTATGTACTCAAAGGACAAGGGAAGAAGTGCAGATGCCTAGTATAGGCCTGTGGCACTAATGTTGTTGATCATATTGATCCTATCAGTCTCTTTGTCTACTTGAGGTTCTTGTGGAGCCACAACACCTTATGTAGGGCTTTCTTAAACTGAGGAGAGTGTGGGAACATGCTTGTATAATCACTTATGTCTCCTCTCCTCTTTGATTTGGATAAGTAACTTTGCAACCTTTATTTCCTTCCTCTCTTTTGATAATTCTATGTCAGCCAGTTCATTGAGCTCTTCTAAGAGGAGAGATATAATCTCATTAATGTCATTGTTCCTGGTTTGCACGTAAGTAATCCTGATTGCCCTCAACTCTTCATCTTGAGTGTTTGGTCTGTGGGCAGCCCTGATTGCAGCTTCCATGAATCCTGCAAACCCAAAGGAACTTTCTCCCCTTAGCTTCCTCTTCCTCTCTCTCTTCTCCTCCACAATCTCTTTAGGATTCATTTTCCTTTTCCCTTTGTCACTCATAGGCCTTTGTGACATAGGGTGGAGAGAGCTTTGGCCTTTATTACTAGGTGTAGCTTTCAAGCTCTGGCCAGAGAAAGGTTGTGATACACCTTCACCGGCAAGTGATTCACTTAGGGAATGAATTGCTAAAGTAGTTGTAGGTGTGAAAGGGCTCTCAGGCTCTACCACTGGGCCTTGACTCAAGATTTCCCCTTCGAAGCTAATCTTACGGTCCCCTTCTTAGACTAAATTCTTCAGTAAGTCTGTCTTGAATCCTTTGTGCCAGCCTATCAGTTTGTCTAGATTGGCTTGGATTGACAAGTGGCATGTTGATTAGGTCAAGACCTTCATGGTAGTTCAAAGTCTAAAACTTGAGATTTCTTGCTGCCCTTGAAGTCTTTGAAGAATAAGGGCTCTTCTATTTGCATCATACATCCATCCTATGATGTAGTTAGAAGTTCCTTGAGGTTGAGATGACACTGCCCTTGGTATATCTTCCTCAAAATGACTCTAAATGAAGGAGTCTATAGAGTCCATATCAATGTGAACTTGAGGATGTTACTGAGTATGGCTAGTTGCAAGTGAAGATGGTGAGTCCTCAAAGTCCATGCTCTGTGAAGAACTCATAGGTTTTGTGTATGTGACAACTTTATTCCCCTTTTTGGTAGCATCACCCACTTGCATAGGTGAGCTAGAGGTTAGATCAATAACATTTAGAGGCACTTGTGTTCCTGGTTGAGCTCTTCTTAAAGGTCTCCCAGCTAGTATTTCTTTAAGATAAGATATCTCAAGTTGCTGATCATTAACCCGGTTATGCAGGGTAGTCACATGATATTCAAGATGACTAACCTTGGAGACTAGGTAGGTGCATGTTTTTGACAGTTTTTGCACCTTTAGCCTAAGATTCCCCTCATCTTTATCAGAAGAATCATGGGGGGATGAGAGAATTGGACCAAAGTCTTCTCTGTCACCACCAGCATGTAGTTCTTGGCTATTAGTTTTCCTCTGCTCATCGACAACTTCAATTGAAGTGTCAATGGGTTGAGTTGCCATGGTTGAGGTCTGAATGATGTATTCACTTGTTAAAGTGAAAGCCTTTTCTATATGGATTTTCTATACAGGTTCAGAAGTATCCACCTCATTAATAGGTGACTGATTTGGGCTAGACATAGGTGACTCAGGAGCACTTATCTCTCTTTGAGTAGGGGAGGAGTAGAGAGACTCATGGTACTCACTGAAACCCAAGTCTTTATCAATATAAAAGTCAAGGTTAGGAATTAGGTGGTTTAAGTCTAGAGGATGGGGATGGTTACTGTCCCCTGAAGGTTGTTCACCTGAGCATTGAGATTCAAAGTGAAGGCTTAAGGCAATTGGGCTTGTGAGCTCATCAGGCTGAGCATGAGGAACCTCAGCACTGATCTTGGAAGAGATAGGAGTGGTTTGCTCCATAGGAGAAGTTGGAGCTTTAGTATCCGTTTCCTCCTATATGGGTGAGTGTATAGGGGCCTACACAGACTCAATAGCTTGAGAAAGGGTTCATTTTGATTTTCTTTTGTAAGTGTGGATGATTTGAGGCCTTTTTGGTGGTTTGGAGGTAAAAGGTGTGGGTTCAACGCTAAATTGTGTTTCTAGGTTGTCACCATGAACAATGAGCTCTAACATTTTAGGGACTGGGTTTGTTTTAACCTAGAGAAGCCTACAATTGGTTTCTTCAATATTTTAAAAATGTCAGGCTTCATCTGCCCAATTTAAGAATATTACCTGTTTTCCTCAACTGTGAGCGCAATTCACAGTTGAGAATGTATTAAACATATCTAGGAAACATTTGATATTCTAAGGATTTCAAGTTAGCAAGAAAATATGTATAAAGAAAATAAGAGTACCTGAACTTGATCCCCTGAACCATTCCATGCACTATGATGGAGAGATCCTTGAGAATCTGGTCCCACCCCCCCATGCTTGTTGGACAAGATGTGGATAACCACATGAAGCAGGTGTTTCTACTGGAATGAGACCTTCCCTTTCATGAAGGTCTTTTACAGAGAAATCTCCCTCATAGCCCATGTGCTCAAAGGAATGATTGACAACCTCCTTTGGGAAGAACAAGTCACCTTCTTCACCATCCAGCTAAAGATGATTGTTGATGATGGTCGGAGTGATAAAGATTGTCATCCCCTGCACTGTGGTAGACAATGTTTTCTCCCCATCCATAATGACCTCTTAGTAGGTCTTCCGAAATTCAAGCAAGTGATCCTTATAGAAAGCATGATCAATGGTTAGGGAGGTGAAGTAGTTTGACAGAGCCAGAAAACGTAAAACCTCTGAGAAACTATCATCTTTCTCAGAGTTTAATAGAGCAACCTGGATGTGTTGCCTGTGAAGCTGCATGGAGAAATCAGGGTTGTTTAGGAGATTTAGATTGGCAATTTCGAAAAGCTTAAGGGTGAAGGAAGATGAAGAATGTAGGACCGTTAGAAGGGGTGAAGCACTTTACAACACAACAACACAATTGAGGAGAGTTCTTTAGAACACTTAGGAACTCGTTAACTACTATAAGAGATGCTAAGAACACAAGTAAAAGAGAGACAGAACAAGATAGTAATACAAGTATTTGGTATTCAAGAGTATAGTATATTGCTTCTCAAGTTCTATTACAAAGTGTTACAAAAGCATATCAGAAAGTTACAAGTACTTGAGGTACATTTACTACATCCTATAGCCAGCCATACTTTGAAGGACAACTGGATACATAAGACTAGACAACCTAATATATTACAAAAAGGATAAAGAACATAAAGTAGAAAGCTTAGACTCAAGACCTTAATGTACAGTTTTCCAAAAGCATGGACCTTTTCACCAACTTGTGAAAGTTGGTGAGTCAAACAGAGTTGCAGCGGAAAGTTGGTCTAGTTTTATGGAAAAGTAAATTAGGTAATAGCATGTACATAAAAGTCTTCGAATGAAATTTGTCTTCATAAATTGGCTTTGGAAGATTTTGTCTCTAAAGCTTCGGAAGACTTCATATTTGATTTTGGAAGATATTGGTCTTGGCTTTGAAAGATTTTACACTTAGAGTATTTCTGGTGTGAGGTGTAAAACGTCTGAAGTATTTCTACTTTAGTAACTTAGTGTATGCACGCAGAGAGACTTTGGATGCTTTGAATGTTTAGACTGCATCAGACTTGTTGGAATCCTTACAAAGAACAACGGTGGTTTGGGAGAATTTAGGTCGGAGGAATAGTGCAAATGAAGAAGATAGTGAAAGAGGGGGGAACCGCTGGTTTTATATGTGAAAAGGATCTGAGACAATGTTAATTAAAGAGGATAAACTTTGAAATCTGGAAGTTGGTTCCACCTCTGATAAAGTAGTTTTCGTTTGCTCAAAAAGTAGTTTTCTTAGAAGTCGAGAAATCTTCCAAAGGTTATTTTGCTTTGGAAGTTTTTGAAGGAAAGCTTCCGGAGGCAAATTGACTTCGGAAGATGTTTCAAAGTTTTTTGAGAATTTTACTTCGAATGAGATTTAGAACTCAGAGTGTTTATTCTAAAAAGAATAAAAACTTCTGAAAGAAAATTTCTTTTGGAAAAAATATTGTTCAAATAAAACATACAAGTATTTAAGTTGATTTTAAGCTTCTGAAGACATTTCATAAATTTCTTCTAGAGGTAAAACTACTTAAGTAGATATTTGTTTGCTAAGACATAAGTTTCTTCCAAAGGTAATTTTAAATCTTCCAAAGGATAATAAGATCAAAATTTTCAAAAAAATCTAAGGAATGCCTTTTAAAAAGATTTTACTTCCAAAGAGAACAAGGGCTTATGAAGGTGATAAAATAGACAACTTAGGACACATAGGTTTTAGAAGTAATATGTTTAAGTTTTAAAAACTACTCAAAGTTAATCATCCCAATAGCTAATACAAGATATTTGAATCTTTGTTCATCAAAATATTTGGTGAACAGATCAACATATTGTTCATTTGTGTTAACTTTGACTAGTTTGATTAATCCCTTTTCAAAGTTATCTCTAATCAAATGATACTTAATATTGATGTGCTTTGTCCTTTAGTGTTGCATAGGCTTTTCTGTGATTGAGATAGCACTATTGTTGTCTATGTGGATGGGAGTCTCTTTGAAGTTGAATCCATAATCCAGCATATGATTTTGAATCCAAAGCACTTGAGCATAGCAGCTTGCAGCAACAATGTATTCAGCCTCAGTAGTTGAAGCAGATACACTGGATTGTTTCTTACATTTCCAAGAGACTATTCTTCCACCAAGAATTGACATCCCCTATAGACTTTGCAGTCATGTTGCAACCATCATAGCCACTATCTGTATAAGCATACAGATTGAAGTTAGAGTTCTTTGGATAGCAAAGGCCAGGTGATAGCGCACCTTTGAGATATCTTAGAATTCGTTTGACAGTGATTAGGTGTGACATCTTGGGGTTGGATTGATATCTTGCAAAAATACATGTGGGAAACATGATATCAGGCCTGCTAGCTGTGAGGTACATAAGAGAGCCAATCATTGCCCTGAAGAGATGCTCATCAACACACTCCCCCTCAAGATCAGGTCCAAGGGAGTGGTTTATGTCTATGGGTGTCTTAGCAATCTTACAATCAGTCATGTTGAATCTTTTAAGTATGTCTTGAACATACTTTGACTGACTTATGAAGATGCCATTGTTAACTTGCTTCACTTGAATTCCTAGAAAGAAATTGAGTTCCCCCATGGCACTAATTTCAAACATGTCTTTCATCAACTTTTCAAAGTCTTTGCAGAGCTTTGAATTAGTTGACCCAAAGATAATTTCATCCATATATACTTAAACTAACATAATGTCATTCCCTGTTCCTTGAATGAAGAGAATTCCATCAGTAGTACCCATCTTTTAGCCATGCTGACAAAGATATTGTGATAGAGTCTTATACCACTTCCTTGGTACTTGGTGCAGCCCATAAAGAGCCTTATTAAGCTTGCAGACATAATTAGGATGATCAGAATCTACCAACCTAGGTGGTTGTTTGACATACAGCTCTTCATCAATCACCCCATAAAGAAAAGCACACTTGAAATCAAGCTGGTAAACCTTGAAGTTCTTGGATGAAGCAAAAACTATTAATATCCTGACAGCTTCAAGTCTTGCTACAAGAGCAAAGACATCTGTCTAGTCAATTCCTTCTTCTTGAGTATACCCTTAAACAACCAGTCTTGCCTTGTTCTTGATGACAAGTCCTCTATCATCCTTCTTGTTCCTGAACACCGATTTGGTTACTATAGTATCCTTCCCATTAGGAAGAGGACATAGGTTCCAAACCTTCTTCCTATTGAATTGAAGCAGCTCCTCTTTCATTGCTTTAACCTAACTTCCATCCTTTAGAGCCTCATCAATTTTCTTTGGCTCTATCTGGGACAAGAAAGAAGAGTGAAGACAAACATTTGCATGATGGGTTTTTCCTTTTGTTCTTACCCCTATATCAACATCTCCAATGATGTTTATGGAAGAGTAAAACTTGTGGATCCTAAGCTGAAGGATCATAGCAAGTTGCTTAGATAGATCTAAATTAGAGAAATTTAGATCTGACAATGAGGATTCACCCTCCACATCAACACACTTATCAAGATTAACTTAATCCAATAAGTGTGTGACATCATTGATGTTGTCATCAATTGAGTGGTTATCAGCATTAAGAAATTCCTAATCATTGTCACCACCACCATGTTCTCCAACATTTGAAGCCCCTTCTTCTGAGTTGTGTGCCTTTAAGCTAGAATTCGAAGGCACTCCAGAAGCATCAATAGGATTTGTCATTGATGTGCTGGTAGAAGCATTATTTGCAAGAATTATTACCACTAGAGCTAAAGATGTGTAGATTGAAGGTCTTCTTAGCACAAATTTTAGATCAGGATCACCTGTAGGTAATATATTTGTAGACCCTAAAACGTGCTCAAAAGATTTGTTAAAACAGTTGGTAACTAAATCTAGATCAAATAGCCAATCGACCAGAACCTTTCACATTCGGAGTGTGCCATTGAAAGTCATATTGGCTGAGTCTTCAACTATACTAGTTCTGAGATTGTATACTCTATAAGCCTTAGCATTGGAAGAGTATCCAATAAAGTGTCCATCATCTGATTTCTCAGCAAACTTGGCAATTTGATCTTTGGTATTCAAGATGATTCAAGGACATCCAAATGACCTGAGAAAACCAATTAAAGGTTTCCTCTTATGCCAAAGTTCATAAGGATTCTTACCATGAGTCTAACCAGTAACTCTATTTTGCACATAGCAGGTATTATTGACTACCTCAGCCCAGATAATGATGGGTAGTTTAGAGTCAGACAACATAGTTCTTGCAGCTTCAATAAGTGTCTTGTTTCTCCTCTCAGCAACATCATTTTGCTAAGAAGTCCTGGGAGCACTATATTGTCTTGTAATACCTTTTTCATCATACAATGTATCAAGGATTTGATTCTTGAATTCAATTCCTTGATCACATCTTATGGTCTTGACCTTTTAATCACATTGATTTTTAATCTTTAAGATAAAATTCTTCATAATCTCAGGACTCTCATCCTTAGTTCTAAGGAAGAAGACCCATGTGAATCTGGAAAAGTCATCTATGATCACTAAACAGTAAGAGGTCCTTCCGAGACTCATTACACTAGTGGGGCCAAAGAGATCCATACATGACATGTGTAGGGGAGTAGTGATGGAGTTTCTTCCTTTGGCATGTGAGATACCTTGTGTTGCTTACCTTTCAGGCATGCCACACAATGATCATCACTTGTAAACACTTTCTTTGACATTCCAGTTACCAAATCATTCTTAATAAGTTTATTTATGTTTTTAGTTTACATGACACATTCTTTTATTTCAGGGGAAAGTCTCGTCACTATTTGTTTTAGACAGAAAACATGAAACTTCTCCAAAGGGAGATGTTTCTTGTAAATCCATCTTGTACATGTTCTCTCTCCTTGGGGCTCTAAGCAGAATATGCTCACGAGAAATAACCACCCCGGGCTTGAGAACAATGCACTCATGCTCAGTAAAGAGCATGTTATGACCATGATCACAAAATTGGGATACACTCAGAAGATTGTACCCAAGCTCCTTGACAAAATTTACCTTTTCAATGCTGAGCTTACCATTTGTGACCTTGCCCCTGTTGATACATGTGTACCTAGTTTGGGAGCTTAATGTAATATGTCTATCATGTCTTACTTATATGTAATCGAATGTGTATGAATGAAATACAAAGTGTGATTGATGCTTATAATGTTTAATATTTCATTGTTTATTGTGTGATAACTTATAATGAACTAAATATATAGGTTTGTGGTTGTTAGTCACGACTCTTAGTCAATAATGATTGAGAAACATGTTCAAACTTAATCGTATGAAGATCTCATGCGAATGGCCCATACTAATGGACCATACGCATGAATACTTCATACTAATGGACCATATGCACGAATACTTTACGCTAATGGACCACTCGCACAACTGAACCAGGAGACAAGATCAGTCGCACGATTGTGACATAAGATTGACTCAGTCCCACGACTGAACGTTCAGTCGTGCGGATGAATCAACTCCAAGATTCAGTCGCACGACTGCGCCATGCTAATGGTTCAGTCGTACGATTGGAAGACCCTAACCTATAAATACCATTTAATTCATGGAAAAATAAAAAAATTGAATACCTACGCACATAATCGTACCCTAGCTGTCTAGAGACTCAAGAAAACCAGTTCATAGATCACAGTTGATCATTCTCTAATAATTATTAATGTTTTATTAATCATTATATTGATCTGAACTGTGTTCTCCCTGATTGGATTGCCAATCAAATAGGATTCCGCACTATTTGAGTTGGTATACGTGCAAAATCAATTAGTACCCCGTTCGTACTCGGTCCTAACAAGTGGTATCAAAGCCTTGGCTCTTGATTTTGCATGTGATTCGATCGTTTGGTGTAAAAAATTCATGTTTTTCATTCAAAAACACCATCTTTGTGAGTAAAACAGTGTTTTCGACATCTCCATATCTAAAAGTTCACATTTTTCGGCTTACGGCAGATTGGGGTTCGTAAAAATTCGTATTTTTGTGTCAAAGTACCAAAAACACTCGAATTTTCAAAACCAGCAGCCTTCATTCGCACGATTGACTCAATCGCATGACTGAACTCATTCGCACCTCCCATACACACGATTGAACTTAGTCGCACATCTATTCGTACGACTGAAAAATCTCATTTGCATTGTTCATCCGCATCTGCCCAATCGCACGATTGTTCATCCTCATTTGTCCAATCGCACGATTGGCTCAACCGCGTTTGTTCAATCGCACGATTGATTCATTCGGACCTCTCCATTCGCACGAGTGAAAAAGTTGAAGTTTGAAATTCAAAGTTAAAACAAATGGAAGATTAGTACTCAGTTTTTCTGCCGGTAGGGATTCACAGATCCAGAATCTATTGCTCCTGGAAAATGAAGTTGGGAATCACAATAAGCCCCCTAATCTCATAAGGTTGGATGATTACCCACAATGGAAACAAAGGTTAGAGATATACTTAAATGGAGTTGATCCTAATCTTTGGGAATCAATCGAGACGGGGTATAGCATGCCGGTTGGTGGTGATGAAGTTAAGCTTACCTTGGGTGGCATGACTGATAGCTAGAAGGTGAAGTACAATGCAGAGAAGAAGATGTATGCATTGTTAACTCAGTCAATTCTTAAGGATATATTCCATTTGTTTTCTGAGAACAAACAAGCCAAGAAGTTATGCGATGCTCTGGAAAAACGGTATGACGGGAATGCAACGTTGAAGGCATTAGAGGCAAAGGCTTTGAAGAAGGAGTTTGATAACTTCTCTTTGATAGGAAAAGAGAGCCTGGATGACATCATCGATCGTTTCTACCACATGATAAGTGAGCTACACACTCATGGGGTTATCACGTCCATGGAAGACAAGGTGTCGAATTTTGCAGATGGATTTCCAGAAAAGTGGGTTTCATTTGTGTCAAATCTCAGACAGAATGATATGCTGGCCAAGTTGGATATTAATGACTTCATTCTGAAGTAGAGAGAGAAAGAATTGAGGATGAAGTACAGGTCTCAAAAGGGATCATATGATCAGAACCCATCACTTTACAACTCAACTCCTCAACCAAAAACTTCTGGAGCACCACTACAAACAGCATTCGTGTCGAGTTCAGCCACACCTTCCCAAGCCATTACTTCAAGATTTGACACATCAGGGTCATCTTGCACCCAATTAATAGCACCTGAAACTAATACTACAAAGTTGAAGACCGAGAATCTCGGTAATGTTACTGTAGAGGTGGCAAATGAGCATATGGATCTCCTAGCAACTGTTGTTCACTCCTATGACGGTCCAGTTGTGGGGAAGATTGGAATCTGCCATCTCGCCGATGAAGACTACGATCAGGTAGATGAAACTGAAATCGAAAGAATGGATATCATATGGGCGTTGGCTAGTGTTGTCCGAAGGGCGAAGAAGTTTGAGAAAAAAATAGGACAGAACTTGATAGCCACCAAAGACACTACCTTTGGTTTCGATAAAACCAAGGTTACATGTTTTAACTGTGAAGAGAAAGGGCATTTCAAGCGTGAATGTGTGAAGCCCAAGAAAACAGGTAATGGTAATCCATTCTCCACCTTCAATCATCAAGATAAACCCACCAATGGGGCTACATCGTCAAGCAAGGATCCTAAGGCTTTGACTGCACAAGACGACGAAGGGCAAGATTGGATCATTCGCTTTGTATCTCCAGGAGAATCAAACATTGCTTGTGTTGAAGTTTTGGATGACGACTCAGCAAGCGATTGTGAAATCACAGTGGAACTAGTGATGTCTAATAATGAAGAAACTATGAATATGGTCAATCACCTGAATAAAGAAGGACTCAGAACAACATGTTCAGAATCACCAGCACCCGAATAGTCAAACTCTGCCATGATGGCTGATTCAACCGAATCTTCTCAAGTAAGTACTAAAGACTAACTTTTTGATAGTCATGCCTGTAATGAATGTAATAAATTTAGAGAAAGCATAGACTCAAAATTTGCTAGGTTATTAGATCACAATGATAGCTTAGTAAATGACTTACAACTATGCATAGAAGCAAACCGGATTTTAAAACAAAATGAGCATAGATATAAAGAGAAAATAAAACTGTTAAATAAACAACTAAGGGAAACCAAAAAGCAAAAAGCAGTTTTGGAAGTCAAAAAGCAGTTTTGGAAGTCAAAGTAAATTCATTAAGACAAAAACTGCACAGTTGGACCAGTTCATCTCACATAGTCCAGCACTTAGTGAAAGAACGCAACAACAGGGAGGGTTTGGGTTACAAAGTTGTGCCACCACCACATGAGACCTTGTTGAATACTAAATGTAAACCAATTAATAACAACCCAATCAAGGATCATGTGGTGTCCACTCCACTAGTAAGTTATCCAAATTCTATAAGTAAACCTATTGAATCTGTCACTAAACAGAAGGTGACCACTTTGAAGTCGAAAGGTAAAATGCCTTTAAAGTCAGGTTCAAACACATCTAATTCTGAACCCAAAAAGACCAAACAAGTTAACCAATCATGTGCACCATGTCTTAGTCCAAATAAACAAAAGGGTAAAGATGTTAAAAGGGTTCAAACAATGAATTTTGTTAAAGAAGATAAAACATCTAAACAAGAAGTGTCAAAACCCAAACAAACTAAAGTCACACCTGTGTCATACACCTCCCCATATAAACAGTTCCACCAACATGTTGAAAGTAGATCATGCTACAATTGTGGAAAGTATGGACATATTGCTTTTAACTATCCTTATTATCAAACAACAAGAAAGAAAATTGAACTTCATGATCCTAAACCAAGTTCTTCTAAAAGGAGCTCTAATACGCCACCTAGAAGAATTAGTGAACATAAAGTTCAAACCATAAGCCAGTCGTCTGTTTATCACAAATAGGCCTTACACAAAACTAGCTTATGGAAAGAAAAATCAAGTCCAATGTTTGAAAATGAGCACAAGAAGAAGAATGATCTGCCCTCTCCCTCAAATGGATAGTGGGAAGAATGATCTACCCTCTCCCCCATATAATCTTTGGGTCACCCAAGCCAGTTAAGGCTTGGGTCCCTAACCTCAACTAATCATTTCCTTTTAATGTGTAGGGTGTTCGTTATAGTGCTTCTACAAATACCTGGATTGTTAGTAGTGGAGCATCAAGGCACATGACTAGAAACATGTCTCTCTTGTCAAATGTCAAACAAATTAAAGGAGGACACGTTTAATTTGCTGGAAATAAAGGAGGTTATATCAATGCACAAGGGGAAGTGGGAAACCAGAAAGTGAAATTTGATAAAGTACACTATGTTCAAAAACTTCAAAATAATTTATTTTCTGTATCCTAGATTAGTAACAAAGGATTCAAGGTCGTCTTTGACAACAAGAAGTGTTATGTGTTGAAGAAGGAGTATGTGATACCGGAGGATCAAGTCTTAATGTCAGCTTCAAGATATAATGATTTATATGTCTTGGACCTATCAAAGGCCTCCACAACTGATCATCAAGTACAATGCTTCTTGTCAAAGGCAACTGAAAAAGACTCCATCTCCTGGCATAGGATAATGGGACACATTAATCCATGGAAGATAAATCACTTGATCCAGAATGATCTAGTGTGTGATGTAAATGTCAAGAACTTCCAATTACCGGATTTTTGTGTTGCATGTAAGAAAGGCAAACAGAAGAAGAAGTCTGATAAGGAAAAGAAAGTTCACGCAATTGAACTTCCTCTTGAGCTCCTTCACATTGATCTGTTTGGCCCAGTCAGTACAAAGAGCATTGTCGGCGATTTGTACTGCTATGTAGTTACGGATGATTACTCAAGATTCTCTTGGGTGATGATTCTGAAATCCAAATTAGTGACATTTGAATCATTCAAAGAGCTGGTAACTACATTGGAATCACTATACAAGCTAAAGGTAAGACAAGTTCGCTCAGAGAATGACACCATGTTCAAGAACCAGTGGATGGAGGCATTCTACAAAGAAAAAGGAATAGTGCACCAAGTCACATTTTCCTACACTCCTCAAATGAATAGGGTTGCTGAGAGAAAGAATAGAAGCTTGATAGAGATAGCCCAGATGATGGTTGCAAACTCGAAACTACCTATCCAATTTTGGAACGAGGCGGTAGCTAATGCATGTTATACTCTTAATCGAGTCTCAGTGGTCAAACGTCACGATAAAACGAGCAACGAGTTGCTCCAACGGCGTAAATCAAATCTGGAGTACCTCGAGCCATTTGGCGCACCATGTACACTGCTGAAGAAAACATAGTCAGGGAAGTTTAGCGAGAAGGCCGAAGAAGGGATTTTCTTAGGATACAACATATCGAATAAGAGAGTTTACAACAACTCAACAGGTCAAGTAGAAGTTTGGTGCAACATTGATGTACAGATATACACCACCCTTTTGCTGGAAAAGGACCCTCATTCTTTTTCGACTATGATGGATTCTTTAAGTCCTTCAACATCCCTCTCTCCCCTTCTAAGGATTACTTATCGACTAGAATGATATACAAGGTGTTAAATACACCATCACTAGATCCGACGACCTCAACGTCACAAGGTGAGTCTACTAGTTCTTCAGGGGGAGCAATTGAGGAAAGTGACTCCTCCTCTGATGATGAAGACGTGGCAAATGATTAGGTGGATCAGGAGGAACAGGTACCTACTACTACAAGTACACAAGCATCAGATGTTGATGCCTCTAACACTTCGGAACCCCACACTCCCACTACCTTAGATATTGAACCTGTTGTTCACAATCTGGATTATATGGTAGTTTTACCTACCATTCCTGGATCTCGATTAAATGTTTATCATCCTTTGGATAATGTCATTGGCGATGTTCGATCAGGAGTACAAACAAGAAATAAGCTATACTCAGGTGATTTTGCCTCAGTAATGGAAAAGAGATATCTTCACGACGGTGCATATCGATATTTTCTGTCTCAATTTGAGCCAAAATATGTTAGTGAAGCCCTAAACAATGAGGCATGGGTGAGTGCCATGCAATAAGAACTTCTTCAATTCAAGAAGTTAGGAGTATGGACTCTGGTGGATAGAACTAAAGGTGCTAAGGTCTTTGGCACCAAAGGGTGTTAAAATCCAAGAAAGATGACCAAGGAGTCATTATAAAAAACAAGCTCGACTTGTAGTTCAAAGATTTCAACAAGTCGAGGGTATTGACTACAATGAAGTCTTTGCACCAGTGGCAAGAATGGAAGAAATCTGTATCTTCCTAGCCTATGCATCTTACATGAAGATCAAAGTTTATCAACTGGATGTAAAGAGTGCATTTCTTCATGGTGAAATCCGAGAGACAGTGTATGTCAGTCAACTCGATGGATTTGAGGATCCATATCATCGGGGCAGAGTTTACATACTAGACAAGGCTCTCTATGGGCTCCATCAAGCCCCCAGAGCATGGTATGAAAAGCTCTCGACTCCTCTAGTGAAACACGGATTTCGCAGAGGAGTGATTGACTGTACACTGTTCATCAAAGAAAAGGATGGTGACTTACTGCTTGTTCAAATTTATGTTGATGACATAATCTTCAGTTCCAAAAATAAAGAGTTGTGTAATGAATTTGAAGCAGTAATGAAAACTGAGTTTGAGATGAGTGCCATGGGAGAGATGAAGTTCTTTCTTGGGTTACAAGTGGATCAGACACCAAAAGGGATATTTCTACATCAGACCAAGTATGTAGGAGATATTCTAAGTCGGTTCGATATGGAGAATACTTCGGCAGCTAGGACTCCACTTGCTACAAACCATGATGTAGCAGCCGACGAAAATGGTGATCTGGTGGATGCCACTATGTACCGAGGAATGATCGGATCTCTCATGTACCTCACTGCCTCAAGACCTGATATCATGTACGCGACGTGTCTCTGCACCTGATATCAGGCAAAACCGAAAGTCAACCATCTCATAGGCATCAAAAGGATATTTCGTTATCTGAAAGGTACTCCAACACTTGGGTTGTGGTATCCTCATGACGATGACTTTGAGCTTACAGCGTATGGCGATTCGGATTATGGCGGCTGCAAAATGAAGTACAAGTCAACTTCAGCAGGATGTCAATTCTTTGGGAGCAGATTAGTCACGTGATAGTGTAAGAAGCAAACATCAGTTTCTCTGTCAACTTGTGAAGTTGAATACGTTGCTGCTGCAAGCTGCTGTTCACAAATCATCTGGATTGAACAACAAATGTGGGACTATGGTTTGAAATTCTCTAACACTCCTATATTTGTTGATAATTCTGCTCCTATAGCCGTAACTAAAAATCCGGTCCAACATCCTAAGACCAAACACATTGGCATTAAATATCACTTTATACGTGATTGTTTTGAAAAGAATTTAATCGATGTGGTTAAAATTAATACGGATTTTCAACGTGCTGACCTCTACACAAAAGCTTTTGATAAACCATGTTTTTTATTTCTGTTAGAGGTCAACAACGTGAAAAAGAAATATGAAGTGATTCCAGAAGATGACAGTACATAGTCCGACGCGTCGAGTCATTTTTTATCTTATTTTATTTTCTCTCATCTTTTTTTTTATTTCTTCACCTATTCAAATTTTAAACGCAAAACCATTTTCGGTTTTAGAATTTTAGGGGGAGAATAGGTTAAACTAGTATTAAGTTATTAAAAAAATGAGGGAGGAGGACAGTCTAGCTAATAGAAATGAGATCATATCTGTGATACTGATTCAATGATTATGGAAAATGATAGTAAATAGAAACAAAGAGTTTGGGACTTTAAAAGAATTTAACTGATTAAGATGCAAAATTTGAAGTATTAGTCTGAGAATTCTAAGCAACATCACAGGAAAAATGAGCTACTACTAATGTAACACGGAGATAGTAGATCTAGAGGTTGCTAGACCATTTGATGATATGTCGGTAAATTCAACAAAATAGATAAATAGACCTCGTTGGTGATTTCAAGTTCAAACTAAGTTGTTCAACAAGCTGTGGGTTATCATCTTATCCCTGGTTAACACAATAAATGAAGTTCCAATAAGGGGTGACGATCAAAATAAACGCCACAAATGTGTGCGGATGACCATAAAAATGAGCAAAGCACATGAAAATTGCAAAAATGCAATCAAGCTAATAACCTATGTTGTTGGTGCGATCTATGCAAAAAGAATATAATTGCTCAAACAAGAAGATAGGTTGTGTGCCTCTCTACTGTGCGGTAGCACTAACCTGAGGATAAGCATAACCTAAATATTCTAGAATTCATTGTTGTTTGCGCCTCTTTGCTGTGCGGTGGCACTAACCTGAGGCTTAGCATCTCTTAGAAAGCTCTAGAATGGTTTCTTCTTGAAACTACCTATAGACCGCTCAAAAATCTCCTGAGGAACGTTGATTACCATATAAGCGTGGGATCCACAAATGCTTGTTGAAATAATTAAACCTTAAATCATCACCAATGTGTGTTAAAAATCTGTGTATGGATTTAAGAGGATAAGTATAGTTAAAATCATCGTGGCTGCAACTCTTGAAAGTTAAAACCACTGTGTGCATCTTGTAGCACTAGTATGATTTCCTAAACTTGTTAATGACTCTCGATGAAAACAAGAATCTAGTATCAAATGGTTTTGGTAAAATGTTCCAAATGATTTGATAAACCTGTATGATTCCATGATGAATCGTTTCACTTATGATCAAAGTAACTAGATGCTATACTGTCCAGGAAGAAAAATCTGGTAGATACTTATCTTAGGATTTCAACCTCACACAAAAATAAAAAAAATATGGTTTTAGTTTTGTTTTATTTCTAGTTGTTTAATTCAGTTAATTTCAGTTAAGTTAGTAGGTAAATGTCGGACTACGCATCGAAAGTCAATCTGGGAATCACTCACTAAATGGGTCACGTCTGAGGTGACCAATGGGGTTTTCAAATGTAAAAGGGTTACGTCTGAGGTGACCAATGGGGTTTTTCAAATGTAAAAGGGTAAAGTCTGAGGTGACAAACTGTTTTGGTATTAAACGAATCACATCTGAGGTGATCAAAAGTTTTCTAAATTAATATGGTGATGTCTGAGATGATCAATGGTCAAAATGTCTTTTATATAAGTAAAATAGTTAAGTGTATGAATGGTCAAAAGGTCAAAGTCATAAGTATGAGCCATTCGCATGACTGGATCAGGAGTATGGACCAGTCGTACGATTGGACTATACGTA
>BJCM01272817.1:0-29113 GCA_018326385.1 Flaveria bidentis | reverse complement strand
GAAGTTCTGCCCGAGAAGTGAATTGCAAAAGTTGGAGGAAGAATTCTGGAATTTGAAGCAAAACGATGGTGATCATTTGGCCTACTCAACTAGGCATCATGAGTTGAGTATGTTGCTGCCTCACATGGTCGACACTGTCCCCCGCAACATCGAGAAGTTCATTAAGGGTGTACCACCCCAAATTCAAGATGCTGTGGTGGGTAGCCGACCCACAACCTTGGAAGAAGCCATTACTATCACTGCTCAACTCACCGAGAACCATATACAAGCGGGCACCATGTCTGTGAAGGGTGCAAAGAAGGTGGAAAAGACGGCTACCGAGGCTGTTATGCCATAACCTTGAAATTGTTGAAGGATAGATTTGTTCCCAGTCATGTGCCTGGAGCATCCACTATCTATAATTCACACATTATTGTTCTTGGGCTCTTCCAATGAGGATTTTATTGGAAACCCAAGCCTTGTTGGTCTTGGGCTCTTCCAATAAGGATTTTATTGAACCAAAGTTAATGCATGGGGATTCAATAAGTGTTTGTGAAAAGGAGGCTTGGGTTGCAGCATCTTATTTGATCTTCCATTCCATCCCTTGGTTGATAATAGAGGATGAACTTGTTGAAGCTTGAGCAGCATGGCACTCTTCCAAAGCTTCTTTCTTCTCGGAAGAGGCCTTTACCACATTCTCTTCCGAAGCAGTCTTCTTTTGAGATGGTTTCAAGGGGACTCTTTTGGCTTTCTAAGTCTTCACATCATTAGCTTCCGAAGTCATTTTCCCTTCAGAAGAAGGATTTTCTTCCGAAAGCAACCTTGCTTCGGAAACAAGCTTTCCCTTTTTCATCACCTGGACCATTTGATAGGGTCCAAATGAGAAACCTTCCCTGACTCCTTCTTTCTTAACATTATTTGCATAATGTGTGCTAGCAGGATTGTAATAACAATCTTTGGGCATGTGGTTTTGCAGACCACACATTATACATGCAATGTAATCTTCTAGGAATGTGAAGGTTGTTGTTTCTTCATCTTCTTATCTTCAACAACAATCTTTCTCTTCCCCTTCTGATCCTTTTGTTGGATAGGTGTGCTGGTAATACACACTTTTCCAAGTTTAGAAGTTCCCACCACTTGGAATCCAGCTGAGATGAACATACCCTTTTGCTTTAGGTCAATCTTCAGCTTTGATTCAACCACTTTCTTGGTAGTTTTTCTGGCTACCTTAGTTTGGTTACTTCTGGCTTTAGTGGTAAGAGGTTGGCCATCACTGGTAAGAGGGTTAGGGTCTACTTGGATCTTCCATGTGATGATCTCCACACTTGCATCACTCTTTGACTCATGAGAAGGTGGGTCAGTAGATGGAACCTCTTGCTCTTCAGTACCATACTTTGGTTGTCTAATAGACTCATAAGAGTGTTGTGGATCAATTTCATTAGTCCCCAACCCATATTTGTTTTGATCCATATTTGTTTTGATAACAAAGTTTTGAGTGAGAGGATAATGCAAGGATGTCTTGGAAGTTTTGCTCTGAGATAGCATGCTTCCTGGCTTGAGCCCCAGCTGTGACAAGCTGGGCTTGAGCCTCATATATTTTGGATATTAAATCCTTTATTTGAGTCTTATAATTTATGTGTTCATGTTTTAAAACAGACACAAATTTCTTTAACTCTTCAATTTTTATTTGATAGTCAAATTCAACTCTTTTAAAATCAGATTTTAAAATATTTAATGACTCAATATTCAATTTACTCTCCATATTATAGTTTTGATATAGTTTTACCTTAGAAATGCAAGCTGGAGTGCATAGATGTTCATATACTTTGTTGTCATCTATTCTAGCCATGAGTGCTTGAGCAAGAGTCACATCCTGTACCATAAAGCTCTAGTCAACTTCTTGAGCTAGAACTGCTATTTCAGCTGACTTCCCAAAAACTTTAGGTGTAGAGGCTTATGAGGAGGCATGAGAGGTTCCCGAATTTGAGTTGGGAGCCTTGCATTCCCTAGCAAAATGACCAAGTTGGTTATAGTTGTAACACTTTGCTTTGGTTTTGTCAAACCGAAACTTGCTGCTAGTTGGGTTTTGAGGGAACTGCCTTCCAGTTCTCTTGAAGAACTTCTTTGCTCTGTAGGTAAGCAGAACCATTTGTTGGACTATGTCCACGTACTCCACATCATCTGGACTGAATCACTCTAGATCATCAAAGCAGAACTCATGATCATCGGAGTGCCCATTTCCTGAGATAAAGGCACAGTTGTCCTGGAAAGAACCTTGCTGAGCCTGTTGAGACCTTGGAGTCTCAGGAAATATGATGTAGGGTACTGTTGAACAGGATGGCTATTGAGAGTAAGTCAGGTACTGCTGAGGTTGGTTGGGTCCTGAGCCTTCCGCAACCAATAAAACGTTGCCAGCAGGAAGGCTTGAGGGTCTGCTCATCGGATGGCCCCTCTTGTTTTCCATCTTTACATGGTATCCATCAAGAATACCGTATAGTTTAGTCATGGTGAGGTAGTTCAGATTCTCTGTTCTTTGATAGAGACACAGTAGAATGTCCACTTATTTGGAAGTGCACTCATGAATTTCCTTGAGAGGTCTCTCAAGTCAATGGTGACTCCCACAGACTGAAGGGAAGTGATAAGATCCATGTACCTGAAGTATTGTTGGCTGAGGGTCTCTCCAGTAATGTAGGTAAAGTTCTCAAACTGTTGTTTGAGTGAATCTTTCTTGGATTCATTGAAGTTAGAGTACATATGTGACAGTGCATCAAATAGCTCTTTAGCTGACTTGCAATGCTCAAACCCCACCATGATAGAGTTGGGTATAGCAGTCATAAGAGCCGTCATAGCATTGCTGTCTATATCCATCTTCTTTCGGTCTTCATCAGAGTAGTCTTTAACAGCCTTCTCGATCATGGCACCGTTTCCTCCAGGTGCAGAAACCTTGGGCTTGTAAGGACCATTGACGATAGACAACCACATTCTACCATCAAGGTATCTGATGAAACCTTATATGCGTCTATTCCAATGCCTAAAGTTTTCAGGGGTGATGATAAGTGCTTTAGTCATCGTCCCCATCTCAACTTCATATTTCTGAATGAGGGCCATTTTTTCGAGTGTGGTGAAGGGAGAAATGAAAACAAGTTGATTTGGATGGTAAGATCACACAATCAATAGCCTAAAAAGCTCTGATACCAATTGCAGGATCGATATGTGTCACTAAACACTTGGTTTTCTCTCGAACTCACACACGGATATGATGAAGCAAAATCTCTCAAAAAGTTGATTATAATATACTAAGTAACTTAAGAGCACAAAGAAATAATTTTCAAGGTACTTGTATATATTACTTCTCAACTCAAAGTTTACAAGACTCTTACAAGCATGATACAAGAGTTACAATGAGAAACTATATATACTATCACCTACAGCCGGTTTTACTTTGATACCAATTAGAATCCTATAACTAAAGCAGATACTACAAAGCTATAGTTAAAGTATCTTAGATAATGTCTTATCTAAGATATGGTAGTCATGACATGTCTATGACTTACCTTTTGTCACCAACTCAAGTTAGTAACTGTACTAACAAACAAATGTGAGCAGTGGAATAAAGTATGGTCAACTACATGGCCTTTTAGGAAAATGCCATGTCAGAGGTCTGCAGCGGAGTGTCAGAGAACCATACTTATGTTCACCGGTCCATAGCAGCATCTTCCGAAGGTTAATTGGCTTTGGAAGAACTTGTTCTTCCGAAGCCTTTTATACTTCGAAAGAGGTTGCTTCTTCCGTGGCTTGAGGACTTCTTCTTCGGAAGTCATTGTCTTTGAATTCTTCTAAGTCTTGAACTTCGGAAGAGAAGACTTTGTCTTCGGAAGTTGGAGCTTTTCCTTTGGAAGATGATCTTGCACTTTGTCTTCGGAAGAACTTCATTTCCTTCGGAAGTCTATACTTAGCTTCGGAAGTCCTTTATAAATTACACCAAAAATAGTCTAAGTGTTTGGTTTTGGTTGCACCAGCCTTTTAATATCTAACACAAAGTCTATTTTCTAGAATAGATGTTAATCGACTATAACATAATAAATTTTGGTCGTTCTTTTCTTGTATTTAAGCAGCTATAGACATTAATTCTATGTAGTTTTCCATTCATTTAAATAGCTACAAATAACATAATCATTCAAACATCATTTGTTAGTTACTATTTTGTAAGAAACCAAATAAAGATATTCAAAAGTACTTAGGAAAGACCTAAAGCAAAAAACCATCATTTCTTTGAAATCTTTATCCAACATTTGTTACATACTATTTTGTAAGAAACCAAATAAAGATATTCAAAAGTACTTAGCTTTAACCATCATTTTTTGTATTTTTTTAAATTTAATCTTATATAACACCTTTCAACAATCTAAGCAATTAAATAACTTCACTTTACATGAATGCAAACGAGACACTTGTCACTAAACTTGTTAGTGAAGGCTTTCAAAGCAGCTATATATGAATTCACTTCATCATGAATATCCTTTTGCCTTGTAACTTAACCATGCAATCAAGGATATCCCTTCACCCCATAACTTAACCATGTAATGGTTTTTGTTGATAAATGACAACATTTATATTGTGCTACCAAGTAATGGTTCTTTAAATGTTATGATGGATAATTCAAATTCTTTTTAAGATAGAGCTAAAATAAATAGCATTGCTAATTCTCATTCTTTTTTCTTGTAAGCCGCTTTCACCTTAATACAAACATGATAAAGAAAGAAACTAAGTTGTGAATTTGGGTTATGATGTGTGTTAATATGTACGTGTGACTTTGAAGGTGTGTACTTGGGATGAAATCCTTGCCCCTTCTTTCTTCTTCAAGCAAATAGCAAGCTAAACCAAGAAATTCAAGAAAACACAACATACGCAACCTTTATAATAAAACAAACAACTTCTCATCATAAGTAAAGAATATACGATGGGTCTTTGAGGAAAAAAATGGTCCATGAAGAATGCATTATGCATTGAGGTAACTCTTACCAGCGTTATAAGAGACCGTAAGCTTCTTTATTGTGTTATAGCTATTGTGTTATAGCCTTGGTAATATCTAATGCAGAAGGTAGATTCATTTGGCGGAGAAACCTATCAAATTCTCTGAGGGGCGTTTGGTTGGAAGGAAAGGAATGAAATGAAATGGAATTAAAAAACTAATATAATTTTTAAATAAAATTATGTTTGAGTAGGTAATGAAATATAAAACCAAAAGAATGTTTCACCTCAAATTCTGTTGGTTGTGGGATTTCAAAATTCTTCGACCTAGAGGGTATTTGAAATCCCACAACCAAAAGAATTTGAAATCAAACATTCCATTACCCACTTAACATAAATTTACTTAAAAATTATACTAGTTTCTCAATTCCATTTCATTTCATTTTATTCTATTCCTTCCAACCAAACACCCCCTAAGTACTATAAATAATCTACAAAAATATTTTGATAAACAAAAGGTTATGAAAAACAAATACAACAAAAACAAATGTACAAAACAAAAAATAGAAATGCAAATATAAATGGAAACAAAGAACTCCTAGCCACTATAAAGCTACAAAGAAACTAATAAATAAATTGAGTTTCCCTTATCACCTCAAATAAAAGGAATGGAACGAGTGGAAAGTAGAATAGACATATTTGATGTTACTACTAAACTAAGTACCACATAAATTGTAAATTAAACCATCACAAGACTTGCTCACATTTATAAAACCAGTCACTAGTTTTGCCAAAATGTGTTATTCTCAAATTTGAATAAACATTTTTATTTTAATGATAGCACAGTTTATCTTTGAATATAACTATTGTCCCCACACTCCCACAATCACACTTCATCATATAGCGCTTCAACATTACACTCGCCAAGAAAAACTTTGACGCTTCTAGGTGAACCACAGTCTCCTTCAGCAATGATAGCTCGATCGTTAGCAGCCATGTGTGCAATTATCTTGTAAATCATTTCAATCTGCCAAAAACGAATACAAGATTTAAACGGAAACAAAAAAGAGATTTTTTGTCACTTTTATGCAACTTTTTGGTATGAGTATAGTTGTCCCAAAACGAGATTTTGTCACTTTTATGCAACTTTTTGGTATGGGTATAGTTGTCCCAAAATGAGATTTTTTGTCACTTATGCAACTTTTTGGTATGGGTATAGTCCCAAAACACTTTATGTCCAAACTCAAAAAGAAACTTTCTGTTGTATATGGGATAAAAAAATTATATTATTACAATAGTAATATAATATTTTCGGAAGAAGCATTTGGCTTGTTTAACCCATTTGGCTTGTTTCCTTTTTAGCTGCTTTTTTTTCTTATACACATTTGACGCTCTAGATATAAAATACAACCCCAATCTACCCACCCATCACCCAAACATGATCTAAATAGAGACCAAAAAGCAAAGTACATACATCTTCAGGAGCATGGCATCGATCTGCTACTTCTTCAATTGATAATGGTTCTACAGGGTCCTTACAACTGTAATAATTATAAAACAATGCCGGTAAGCTAATGCATAATAAAACAGATTTGTGATATTTCTTTGTAAGGTAAGTCGTAGGAAAAGTGACTTATTAGCCTAGTATCATCATTGAAGGATATCTAAGTCAAATATTTATTTTACAAAGTTCAATTATGCAGAAGTAGGTTCTTTTTATTTGCCCATTTCCACCATTATCCAATCCTCCATTTTGTAAAGCCCTTGTATGTATTTATATTTCTTTGTGTTACATATAATGATGATCACAAAATAAATTAAGTAATTAATGACAATAAAAAAGAAGGCATTAGCATACCTAGCTTCATTGAGTACGGCAAGAACCCGCTTCTGTAGAGCTAAGACTTCTCCTGCTGCTTTCTTTCCTGCTTCAACTCCTGATTTGTAGAATAAAAAGCATGTGTGATTCTTTGAATTTCAAGGTCACATTTGTGTTTGTCAAATTAGCAAATATCATGGTTTCCTTCACATGCTTGACACAAATTATTTTTGATTTTATACCACTTTTTGTACCTAAAAGTTGCTCGGGAGCACTTAAGAAAAATAATTTTGATTTCCTACAGAACTAAATTTGTTCAAATTAGATTGAAATCAACTTTGTTGACTTTAATATTAGCATAGACCATAGTTGTCAATAGCGAATAGCGGTAAATAGCGACAAGCCACCTATATGCTACGTAGCGAATAGCGGTAAATAGAAACCGCTATTTCGTGTTTAGCGATTAAGTAGAATAATATGTAAGATTGTTTTACATTCAATAGATAAGCATGTTTAGGTATAAAGTAGTAGGAAATCTAAACAAAGACCCCCAAAATAGCTAAAATACTTGATTACCAATCATCTAAATCTCATATTTACCAAATAAAAAATAAATAAAAAATAAAAAAATAAAAATACCGCTATGTAGTCGCTATTTACAAATAGCGACCCATTGGCGCAACGCTACATAGCGAGCTATAGCGGTTTCTATAGCCGCTATTGACAACAGGGGCGTAGACAACAAATAGAAAATAAGATACATATTCATCATCACAGAAATTGCTAGGGGTGTAGCTGAGGCACGATACCTCAAACCTAGTATGGTTCAGTTCTAACTGCTAATACAAGCAATTGGTTCAACGTCAACCCTCGGATTTGGATTTTGGAACTAGTTATCTGATTATTGGGATTTCAAGTCACAATAATTAGTGGATAAACATGTTCTGATTTTGCTTCTGATTATCTGTCTTAAGGGGTGCATGGACTTGAGTAGTGTATAACTCATCATCACAAATTTATTAAATAAAGAAATTCAGAACATGTGATTTAGGATGCCATGTAACTGATTATCTAATGGTACGTTAAAATCACCTAATTTCAGCACAAGTTGAGAGACTTTAACTCGCATAACAAATCTCGCCTTTTTCACATTTATTTATGTATTTTTCAAATAACCATAGCTCACCAAAAAAAACTGACTGATTATCTGCCTACTGCAACTTCAAACAGAAGCACATCCAAAAACTATCTTCTGCAGCCTGTTCTATTAAAACTATTATCTAATTCTGATTATGCAATGCCCCTTAGTCCCAAGGGGACTTTAACTGTAATATTCTGTACATGGTTTTTTAGTAATTTTGTTTAAACTGGCTAAAAGCCAAAACATTATGTAAGCATATTCCAAAAATACCCTACTCACCATATCCAGTTGATGATACTTTCTTCAAAAATATCAACTATATAAGTTACAAAGGAAAGAATGTGTACCAGGTTGATGGTAAGCGTTGACATTGACAAGTGATGCATAAATACCAACTGCTCGTTCATAAAGAGCAATTAGAGCCCCAACAGATCGAGGTGTCACTTCTTGCACTGTCACTGTAACAGACTCCCTCCCATTTGCATAAAGTGCTGACCTTGTTCCCTGCAAATCAATCAAATATCTATCTATAATGAATCTCAAATCATTAGCGTCTATCTATAAAGAAGGATTCCAAAATAGTAAAGGACGAACCTGTAACATTCCAAACAAGTAGTCACCACAAGTGACACCTGGTTCAAGCTCCCAGTCATGACCAGGTGGTCTGTCACGTAGTACTTCAATGAATGTTGCAAAGAAATTGTGCACACCCTCTCTCAACTGCTGAATGTACCTGTTCCAACCAAAACACTAATGTAACTTTATTCTTCAAAATACAGGGCAATTTCATATATACCCATAAATATTGTATGCCATCATATTTACCCAACAAAAAAAAGACTAATATCATATATACCCATTCAAAAAACTTAAAATTGTATATTTACTCATTTCAAAAATACAATTTATCATTGACCATTATACCCTTCTCTTTCTCCTTATTCTCCAAACCCTTATATCCTAATGCAAGTTTCAAAGGAAGGGTATAAATGTCATGAATTTGAAAATGAGTGTATTTGATATGATAACTTTTTGTTAGGTAAATTTGATATTATACCAAATATTGAGGGGAATGTATGAATTTATCCCTTGAAACAATCTCTCGTATAAAAGTGACCTCTGTCTTTGGACACTTACGCGTGCTGATCCGTGCTCCCTTTATTTCCATAGACAGTAAGCCCTTGATTTACCTATAGAAATGATAATTTACGTTAACAAAACTTCAAAACACGTTACATATTCAGTTGCAGGAGAAATGAAGGACCAAAAGGGAATAAGACATGAGATCCAAAATCTAATGAAAATTTTACTTTCTAAAAACATTCCTATTTTGTATGACAACAAACTAAGATGACTAATTCGCAATAAGTTACGAAGAGAACAAACTTCTTAACATAAGCATATTGTTCTTGACGTACAGATTTCTTTTAACCATCACCTCTGCAATGTGAGAAACTTTGGAAGTAACTTTTCTGTGACTATTTCATAAAACATGAAAATTTCTTACAAGTTTTATATGTTGGTAGTAATTTCCTTGAAAACAAATTTAGCACAGGACATATTGTATGAAGACCAAACTTTTTAAATTCTTTATGCTAGGCAAATAAAGTTAATCATAGTACAGATGATAAAACATACCCTATTACCATCAAGGTCAAATTCCTTCCCAAGAGATTCCATGACCAGCTGCTGCAAATATCTGCTAAATAACAAAAGGCTGTCCTTGTAGGGAAGCACCACCATATCCTGTTGAAACCGATAACAAAATCATTAATTTTAAAATAAAAAATAATAGCTTAAAAGTCTTGATGTAGATCTGAAAATAAAGAAATGATTTGCTATTGTTAAGCAGTAAATACCTTTGATCCTACACCGCCAGAAGCCCAGTACCAACACATTGCCAGCAATGCTGCAGGGTTGCTTTTGACCTAACATTAACAACATTCATCATGTCTAATTTTTATAAGGAGTAGAACAAACAGCTACGACCGAACAACCAAATTCTTTAACTTCAAGCTTTCTACAAAAAAGCAATCACAAGTAAAGCACTATTATCATGTTACAAATAGTTAAGCTGGAAGGAACTTTTGCCAGCCTATTCAGATTCTGTCTATCATTCATAAGAACAGATGTTGTATCGATATCTAAAATTCATTGTAGATGTGGATCTTATTCACTCCGCATTCTAAAGTACAATCATTTTCTATCTTAAAAAGATTTTGAAAATAACAGAGAAAGAAGTATTTGTGTGCATGGCCTGAAAAATCCCAGTCTCTATACTCCAGTTCATAGGCTCATAGGTTCCTGTTATTCTAATGAAAGGCCTGTTTAAGCCTGATATAAGATCCTAAAGGCCCTGTGTTTAAGAAAAATTTTACAAGTAATGTGATATTAATGTTACAGTTACCTATCATAAACTGGTTTGAGTTTTTTTCAGAAAATTACATTTTTTTCTTTATATAATTAGATTATTAACAGTTGTAGCATTAATATTTTGGTTTTAACTTGAAACGTTTTCGTAACTAAAATTTCCAGTAAAAAGTTGCAAAATATTTTAACATAAGAGATAGAAACTTTCTTTAAAATACAGGCTGGGACAGTCGACCCTAAATCAGTCCCATTTTAAAGCGTATGGACTGATTACAACCGCGACTAGGCCTTGGCTAAGACAGTGATCCATTCACGTTCTAGGACAGTCAAGAACCTCTATGGAAATATATTTCCAACATAAGGATATGTTGCAGTAGCAGTAACAAAGATTACCAAACATGTATAAAATACCACATTAGTTTTATGTTCACCAAAATATTTGAACATAAGAAATAGAAACTTTCTTTAAAAGACAGGCTGGGACAGTCAACCCTAAATCAGCCCCATTTTAAAGCGTATGGACTGATTACAACCACGACTAGGAGTCAAGAACCTCTATGGAAATATATATATCCAACATAAAAATATTTGTTGCAGTAGCAGTAACAAAAGATTACCAAACATGCATAAAATATCACACTAGTTTTATGTTCACCAATTAAACCCACCACTCAATAATACAAGCGTCAATATAAATTTTCATACCACAGGTATCCTAGTTGCCTCATCCATCAGTGCTGCACCAGCAAGCATTTCTTTGATGTCAATTCCCTGAATAGAAAATTAAAAATATTTTAATACTTCTGTTTAGACAGAACCTCTATTTTGTTTTTGCAAAAATACAATTTACTGTATTTTTAAATTATAAAAAACCTGAAGTGCTGCAGCCAGTAGACCAACAGCAGACATTTCAGATGTTCTTCCACCAACCCAATCAAACATGGGAAATCTGGCTAACCATCCCTCGATTCTTGCAGTGTTGTCTAGTAATGAATTTTCTTGGGTAATCGCAACACCCTGCATAATACGTATGGATGTCAGCAATAATTAGTAGATAATAGAGCCAATGGCTACAAAAGTTCAAAAACGAATTCAGAATAAAACTATTTAACCAAAGAACCATGAAAAGAACACAAAAAGGCCTAAAAAGGTGCACTAACATTTGTACACATGGGCATTCATGCATCCATTAAAGCTAAGATCCCCTTATTGTAATAGATGTTTGGTAAGGATACTAATGTTTAATAAAACTATGCTAAAAAATACAAAAAGAATGAACTATTTTGGGATTCGAAACTTGGATTCCATCAAAGCCAAATAGTTGAAGCATGTTTTTATAAATCATGAAGACAATCAGACACATCATAAACTATACTCAACTTAAAAATATATAACCGCCCACTCACTCCAATAAGATGAACCATTTTGGTTTTCCAGAAAAATATTTGTCGAACTCATATGCTTTAAATATTACAAAACAAAGACAATGCCAAATAAATCTTAACATTGTATCTATTTGTACCATTATATTAAACTATCCATACTCAATTGCAGATCATGTATTCATTTTTTCATACATCAAGTGAAGGAAATCCATGATCACATATTGAGTTCGCCTCACACCAGAGAAATGGGACACATGAAAAACTAAGTTAATTATTTACACCTAAAATGTTCCAAAAGAAAAATATATAACCGCCCACTCACTCCAATAACATGAACCATTTTGGTTTTCCAGAAAAATATTTCTCGAATTCATATGCTTTAAATATTACAAAACAAAGACAATGCCAAATAAATCTTAACATTGTATCTATTTGTACCATTATATTAAACTATCCATACTCAATTGCAGATCATGTATTCATTTTTTCATACATCAAGTGAAGGAAATCCATGATCACATATTGAGTTCGCCTCGCACCAGAGAAATGGGACACATGAAAAACTAAGTTAATTATTTACACCTAAAATGTTCCAAAAGAAATCTTTACTGCTCATCTACCCTCTAAACATAGGCCCATGCTCCTTGGAGCATGTAAAATAACAAAAGCAGAAAGAAGAACCTGAGATGAAAACCTGTTTTGCAAAGTTGAGTCCAGCTTCACGGAACGCCTTTTGTACTTCCAACAAGCCATTCCTGGTTTCTGGAGTGCCTCCACTCTGATCCAATTTTCAGAATCAACAAGAAGCAACAAGCTTGGGACTAGATGTGGCAAGATGGGTGGGTTGGGTAACAGGTCAAAACAAGCCCGGGTTAAGCTGAGCGATTTACAGTGGGTCCAAATGTTCCAAAATAAATAAAATAATTCACATTTAATAATCTAACACTTTGAATACATTGAAAAATATGATTTAGGAAGATTTATAGCATTAAAAAATAGACTCTGGGTGACTTTAGATTTAGGAAGATTTATGATTTAGGAAGATTTAGGTAAATATTTTGATTTTACCCACTTCACCAGTTTGAGATAAAACACAACCCAATTCGACACATTCATAGGTAAATGGGTCTAAACAACCATCTACCACCACATCAAAACAAAAGAGAAAATAGTTATTATTTAACAGACCTTTGAAATCACTATTACAAGTGTAGATGCTAATTCCGGGCCAATTTGAGCAATTTGATGATCAATTCCTGCTGGATCTGTGTTGTCGATGAACCTTATCTGGTAACAATGAACATCATAAAAAATTGTATTTTCAACAAGAACAGTGAGAGAGAAATGAACAACAAGAATAGAAGAGCAGTTTTAACATATGAACAAAATCATCCCAATGTGTTATTAGTCATTTCATAATGGTATTTTGATCAATGAACCATGGGCATTTACATCTATGTTGATTTAGTCAGCATAAAATATTGTTGTAGCATCATGTTTCATTGGCCAAGATGGATTGCTGCAAGGGAATTTATGTTTCACATCAAATAAAGAACAAAGTGAAAAATTCCATGGTAAAACCCCAGACTGAAGTTCAAACTTAAGTAAAGAAATATGTGTAAAACATTAGAATCCAACAAAATGGCCTAAAACTAGTAGCCAGTAAATTTTGATGGTGGACTGCAAGGATCGTCATACATATATTACCTTAAGAGGAGGATTATCAGGTGCTAAAGCCTCCGCAACAAACTGTGGTCCAAGAGCTGAACCTCCAATTCCAACTGAGAGAATTTGTGTGAAGCGGCCATTTGGAGAAGAAGGCGGTTTTATCTGAAATCATAAAGTTCAAACCTTTAATAAAATGCAAAATGGACATGTAAATATACATGTATTACACCCTAAAAGATTACATCTTTTAACACTTGTATAAGATTTCTTGTAAGCTGCAGTATCTTCAAATACATGTGTGTGAGTTTTTTCTTTGTGAAGCTTTGGAAAAAGAAGAATAAGATTCAACTGACTAATATTCTAAAGTGAGTCATTTTGAAATAACATACATTTTTGCTATAAGATTAACAGACCCATTTTCTGGATGGACTATGGAAATGATTTCCTTTACAACTTGAGTAATAGTTTGGTTAGAAATCACAAAATCACATTTTGATTATTCAAGTGAGTCATTCTTTAACCATAATAGTTATTATTAGAAAGTTATATAAAGATCAAATCAATTTTATTTATATTACTATAAACTAATTGCTACTCTCCAGATGCCCCATCAGTTTGACTTTAATTGTCAGGCTTCCATTTCCCAAATAGATATCATATATTATTTCATTATATTACACATAAATTTCTTCAATGTGCTGTACTTGTACCATTTATAATATGATCAAATAATTTCTTAAATTTCAAATATACGCACAATTTAAAAGTAAAAGAAGTTTGTTTGACATCCTAAAGTCAAAATATGACAGCTTATATAAATATATAGGATGAATAGAGTAAAAAACTATAAGTGGTTTGTTTGATATAATGATATCTAAAGTCAAGTAAGACAACTTAAATCTGCAAAACCCATATTCATTTTGGATTATAAAGATGAAGCATTTGATCACTTAAATCGGCTTCAATATCCAAATCATTTTCATAAGCTTCCTGAATTGTTCATTTTTTTCAATAAACCTGAATTGTTTATAAATCGGCTTTGGATCTTATAAAAATGTCCTCTTGATCCACAATAAATTAAAAGAATACATCTACTTGTACATCAACTGGGCTAATATGAACATAACTATGACCAAAACAGTGAAAGATCAGACCCAAATAAAACTTAAAGCTGCAACTATCAGAACTCATTGTCAATCCAACAATCACATGAAATAATTTTATTGTAAGTTCTAAGATCAAATAGCTAACTACCAAGTGAATCAATCGAAACAAAAGATCAGAGAAGCAAACAAACTAACCTTACCCCCGATGATTTCCTCTGAGAATGCACAAATAGCCTCAAGCGTATTCTCAATCTGCAACCTCAAGAACGAATTAGGCGACAACTTAGGGTTCCTAAGCCAATAATGGCCGACCATTCTCCCCTCATCGGGATTCGAAATGGCCCCCTTCTCCAGCTCCTCCATCGCCTTAAAAGCCTTCATAAACCTCGGCTCCATCTCCTTCACAAACTCATCCGTAAACCCGATCCGACTCACATCCAAATACAACCCCAACTCCTTATGCTGATACAACCACTGCGTATACCTCTCCCACAACGCCCTAGGGTCCGTCTCCAACCCTTTCTTCTCCGGCAATCCATCACCAGCAGACTTCAACACACTCGCCGGAGCATCACGCGCCACCGAATTCGTCGACAAAATGTGCCTACTCTTACCATTGAAACCTAAAAACGGAGATTTCAAACTCTCAATGAAGTGTGATTGAGCTTTTAACGATGACGATGATGATGAAGAAGAAGAAGAAAGTAAGTGTGGCTTTGGGATCAAAGTCGATGAAGACGAATACAGATTTGAAATTGACGCCATGAGTGAACCAGAGGTCGATGAAACCTATGGAGGTTTAGAGAGAGAAATCTGATGATGAAGATGAAGATGAAGATGCCATTGAAATGAGTTTTTGAGGAGAGGAGGGTTTTGGACCCTTGTTTTGAGGTGGTTGATGAATATTTATTTCAAGTTTTATAAGTTTTTTTTTAACTCTTTCTGCTTTCTCTCTCACACACAGAGTATAGTTTGTAGTGTTCTATTGCTGAATGGTCCTTTGAGAATGGTGAAAGGATGGGAAAGTCCCCTGGGGATATTCTTTGGTTATGCTTGGGTCAATGCAAAGGCCAAATGTGGAGGCCAAATGTGGACTAAATGTCACTTGGGTGGATGGAGCAATGACCCTCATTGGTTGCTACTTGGGTCATGCCTAGAGTCCATGTGATATTGATATTGTTATTATGGTAAGATGATGTGTTATGCTATGTTTGAGTAGACCAAACTCTTACAAAAGGAGATTAGAGATTTTTTAAACGGTAGAAATCAACTACTACATGACGCGGAACAATAATAATAAAATATGGAGTCCTAAACAAATTTACTAAAAGAACAATAAAGTTGATGAAGGGAGAACGTGGTTTGCATGCCCTAAAGAGGGTCTAGGGGTTGATGACACATATTTGTACACCTCTCTGTTGTAATTGTTCAGCTATGCCGGCTTGTATTGCTGGTTGGATGGGTGTTTGATGACCGATGTGGTCAATATTGTGGAGGAGGTTCCTAATGTGGGTTGGGTAAGGAGTGGGTTTATTGGTGATTCAAGACCGTAATGTTGACTTTATCTTATATTAGCTTAGCGAGATTATTAGCGGGAGAAAGGGAGATAGGATGAAGAATGGTCAATTTATTCTAAATATTAGGTCAATGTCAGATATGTAATAGTTTAAAGTGCCCCGTGTGATAGCCCACCACACGGTTGCTATATTTTTCAAGTTTTGATAAATAAGCGATGATCGTTGTAGTACTTAGGTCATATAGAGTCAATGTAATCTAAATATTATTTTTGTATTGTATAAAAGGAATTTCAACTCTTCTATTATACGGGTGTAAATGTGTAATCTTTTGATGTTTATTAATTAACAGGACTTCTATTTTTTATATGTTCTTGTTTTATCCAAGATGCCCCATTTGAAGATTTCATAATGTCGATGTTAACAATTTTTATATAACTCAAATATTGACTTCGAGTATGTCAATGCTAGACGAAGATCGGGTAGTTTACTTTGTATTTGAGATATATATATTTACAAAACACTCAATCAAGAGCCACAATTTCTTGTGATATTGGGCTCTATGGCGGGATAACATGAGACATAATTTGTGATTGATGTTTACAACCCTATGATGAATGCTTTGAGAGACAATTATGTGATGCCCCTCTGAAGCTAAAGAACAATTACGAAGGTTTTTGGATTCTTTTTAGGGACTTCAATGCGATAAAGTCACCAGACGAAAGATTTTACTTTAACTTATGTTATTCTAGTGCATATGATTTTGATTTTTCCGTTCGTAATGCAAATTTGGGTATAAGTAGATACAATTGTAAAAAGTGAACTAAATTAGATAAAATATCGGTGTGTCATAAATTTGTTAAATATGTTAAAAATCATCATCCACTTGTGTTGAGGACATCTTCCCTCAAGTTTGGTCCTTTCACATTTAGAAATCTAACTCTTGGTTTCAAGAAGATAATGTAGCTTGTTTTATTCATCATGCAACCTCCTTGGCTTTTACTCACAAAGTGACACATGAGAATTTAGCAGCGAGGTCGAAATCATTACACCAGAAAAGAAAAAAGAAATTAAATTATCAAAAGAAAAAAGAATTCTTGAAGTTAAAAGTTCGAAAAAAGTCTTGAATTTTTTGTTTGAACGATTAAAGGATCAGTTACGTACCATTAGCCCACCCGATCATATCTATTACTCGAGGATGGAACCTGAGATCATCTGGCGGAGGAAACTCAACTCACGTGAGAAAACCTCCTGGCCCAACCTAAAACTCTTTTCTTTTTTCATAAATTGAGTCCATAACTTCTGAGTATTTTTATTAATCCTTAAGGTATCTCATTTCAATCATTTAATGTGAAAATTATTAATAAAATTAAAAAGAAATTAAGAAATGTCTTTAAATAGGGTTGAAGAAATTAACAAAGTAGAGTGAAAAAAGAAATTAAAGAAAATAGAAGTAGCTCATATTCAATATTTGAAAACAAAAAGCAGAATAAAGTGGGTGCTTGAGGGGGGATTAAAGCACCCTGTTTTCTATGAATTAATTAGTAGCAGATGTGCAAATGGAATAACGAGTGGTCTAGCACTCAATAGGTGTGGACAAACAATCCACATTAAATTAAAATGAAAGAATTTAAAAGTTCGCTGAACCTATGCGTTCAAGAACCAAAGTTCATAAACTATGATTGTAAAATACTCTCTCATGATGAAGCTACTTCGCTCACTAAGCAACATGATAAAGCTAATTTGCTCACCAAACAACTTAATCTAAAATAGATAAAAGAGATTGTTGTTGGAGATTTTTGTGTCATTTAAACAAGTTCAAAACAAGTCAAACATGTAGCAAGTCTTTTGATTAAAAATAAAAAAAATCATTTCTTGAAAATAAAATAAACAAAACGGCTAATGTTTAAAACATATTTGATGGGTTTTATTTGATTACCACTAAAGAACTGGCCGGTACACACATTGGTAACGAACTGACTTGCTAGCCCTCCAAATTCTCGAATAACTAGCTACTTTGTGTTCTTTCTCTCGTTCTCATGAGTCCACCTAAAACCAAAATGAATCGATTAGTTTATTGCATACTTCAACCCCAAAATAGAACTCGGAACCCACACATATGCGCTACGAGACCACGAACGAAACAAAAGTGGAAAAATACTAGTTATAGCCCCTAAGTGCACAATTAGTTAGGTTGTCCCTCTGTTTTTTCACTCAGAAATGAAATTGTATATGTATTTCGTCCTAAATTTTATACGTATTGAGTATGGCCTCTGATTTGGGTACCATGACTTTCACCCCCTATATTTGTCCAATCTTTACCACTGAGCGCCCCACACGACAAGTATTGGCTTTCTGGTGGCAACAATCAATGAAAGAGGGGGCGAGGGTGGTGGTTTTTGGTTACTACTCAAAGGTGGTCAAACAACCACCTTTCATAGTGAGAAGCTAACGAGGTGGTGGTGGCAAATATAGGCTAATAATGGGTCTGGGATCCCTTTGGTGTGATAGTCGATTGGGAAGAGAGACGGTGGATTATGGCTTCTTTTTTGTTTAATTAAACCCCTTTAATTGTGAGATTATGTTGTACGTTACAACCTTATCTCTTTATCCTTTTTTATAACTAAACCTTTAACCCTAATTAATCCCACATGAGTCTTTAATCACACTAGACTTAACCCTGAACGATTAATCCATTAGGATTATTGGTAGTTAAATGATTAGTTGGGTCTAGCCAAAGTACTTAATCTAATGAATATAGCTCTTTATATTTAAACTAATCATTAAAAAATAAATACTCATAAAAATTATTAAGCAAATTGTATTTTAAAAGTCTTAACTTCCACTCAGTGAACAATAATAATACATATATTAATTTGTACCGTAACAATCTTAAATTTCATTCTCATTATAAGTGGTAATATCAATAACCTATTTTTTGATTGATTTCACTTGTATGTTGTTTCATTTCATTCATAATCATTATTATGAGTAAAATCAAGTGAAAATTAAACATAAACTAGTATTAAGCCTCTACATTGCGGCAAGGACGTAAAACCCTATAAAGTATCACCAAATATACACACTATCAGTGACCTACAATATCGAAAAAACTTGTTCTAAAAAATAAAATAAAAACGGGAAAATTAAAACCGATGGGAAAGTAAACGTGGTAAAAGTATTAAATCCCGCACGCGAAACATAAAACATTAAAAACAATAACTAAATCGATCTAAGACCCGTTTGTTGCGACAGTGCTGTTTAACGGGAAAAAAATAAGCGTAAAAACATTTGCAGGACAGTTTAGGAAGGTTATGGCCACTTACAACACAAGCACACAATTAGGAGAGTGATGTTAGAACACTTACCAGATCAAATAGGGAATTGGTAACACACTAGAATGATACTTAGAACACAAGTAAAATATAAAACATAACCAAGAACAAACAACACAAGTAAATGGTTTTCAAGAATGTTGTATATTGCTCTCAAGTTCTTTTACAAGTGTTAAGCATACAATCCTAAGTTACAAAGACCTGAGATAGTTTATACTACATCCTACAGTCGGCCATGCTTTGAGGGCCGGCTGGAAACATTTGAACTAGACAACAAAATCAAATGTAAAGTCAAAAGGCAAATTGCCTTTTGACTAGTGACTATGACATGCTATAGCTTAAATCCTAATATATTACAAAAATGATAAAAGTACATAAAGTAGAAAGAACAAACTCAAGACCTCCATACAATTTACCAAAAGCATGATCCTTTTCACCAATTTCTGAAAGTTGGTGAGTCAATCAGAGTTGCAGCAGAAAATGGTCTAGCTTTATGGTAAAGTACATCAGATAAAGCATGTATTCAAAAGTTTTCGGAAGATAACCTGTCTTCACTTCTTGGCTTCGGAATACCTTGTCTTTGAAGCTTCAGAAGACTTTGCTTTAAGCTTCGGAAGATGTTGGTCTTGGCTTCGGAAGATTTTACACTTAGAGTATTCTCTAGTGCATAGTGTAAAACTTCCGAAGCATCTCTACGTCTGTACTTCAGTGTATGCATGCAGGAAGAATGGAGGATCGGTTTTTATACTCAACACAAGTATTTTCTCTCAAACTCACTAACAAACACTCAAGAAGCAGAGATCTTCTAAGAGTTGGTTATAATATATTAAGTAACACAAGGAAACATAAGAGAATAATTTTCAAGATACTTGTATATATTATTTCTCAACTCAAAATTTTACAAGACTCTTACAAGCTTACTACAAGAGGTACAATAAGAAACTATATATACTACTATCTACAGCCGGATATATTTTGATACCAGTTGGAATCCTCTAACTAAAGCAAATACTACAAAGTTAAAGTTTAAGGTATCTCAGATAATGTCTTATCTAAGATATGATAGTCATGACATGTCCATGACTTACCTTTTGTCACCAACTAAAGTTGGTAACTTGTACTAACATATAAAGGTGAACAGTGGAATAAAGTATGGTCAAATACATGGCCTTTTGGGAAAATGCCATGTAGTATCAGAGGTCTATAGCGGAGTGTCAGAGACCATACTTATGTCCACTGGTTCATTAGCAGCATCTTCCGAAGGTTAATTAGCTTCAGAAGAACAAGTTCTTCCGAAGCCTTTTATACTTCTGAAGAGGTTGCTTCTTCCGTGGCTTAGGGACTTCTACTTCGGAAGTCATTGTCTTTGATTTCTTCTAAGTCTTGAACTTCGGAAGAGAAGACTTTGTCTTTGGAAGTTGGAGCTTTTCCTTCGGAAGTTGATTTTTCACTTTGTCTTCGGAAGAACTCCATATCCTTCGGAAGTTCCATACTTAGCTTCGGAAGTTCTTTATAAGTTGTACCAATAATTGTCTAAGTGTTTGGTTTTGGTTGCACCAGCCTTCTTCTTGATCCAACTAACTCCCCTTAGGCTGATGCTACCAAAACCTCACTTGTTCCTGCTTCTCAAAACTTTCAACACCAGGGAAAACATATATTTATTTGTTTCTTTGTTCTTCCCGAAAGTGGTGCTGAGAAGTTTGTACAAATCATTGGTGGATGGGAGATCCAGTCTGTCACTTTGAATGATATATACCCTCTGTTGAGTCCCTCTAAAGAGAGTTAGTTAACGAGAGTTGTAGTCATACTCCCATCTAACTATTGGTTCCAATTCAGGGCTTTCCACCATTTGTAGAAAGGCCTTGCTTTTGGTGGTTGAACTTTCCTTGTCTTCCTTCTCTCTCAGCTTTAACTCCTCTTCAATCTTGGCTTTTGTAGTTAACTCAATAAGATGAAGGCTGCTAAGATGATTTCTGATGTGATCAACTGTTTCGGAGTTAGAGGGATTAGAGAATAGTTTCTCTGCTAACTCGGCTATGTCGAATCTGCTAGAGTGTAGCGGAGAAGAGGCATTCAGCTTGTTGCTCTCTCCATTCTCTCTCTCCACAACAAAGTTGTGAGAGGCTTCATCGAACCTCCACTGGATAATTTTTTGTCTAGGCACAAGGGGCTGACTAGGAACCTTGTCCCCTTTCTTTATATCCAATAGAGTCACCAACTTTCTTCTCAGCTTCTTCTCTTTATCGTTTAAGGAGTTAGAGTTGAGGCCAAGGAGTTTAACAGCTTGGTCCAGTGTTCCTCTAGGCAGATCAAGGAATTGATCTCTTGTGAGGGAAAATGAGAATCCATTAATGTAAGTTAACTTGACAGAATCCTCCTCACAGGAGATGTCATTCAAGGTTATGCATTTGTTGACCTTCATCTTGATCTCCTTAAACTCCTCTAAGGAGAGATGTTTAGAAGGCTGAGGGGATGGTCTGGATGGTTGTTGGGTAGGTAAAGGTGTTTAGGTTCTAGGTAAGGGTTTAGGTTGAGGGATGATTTAGTTAAGTTAGTTATGGTAATGAGATGGGTAAGGTGGTTGGTGTAGGTTCAGGGGTGTAAGGTTTAGAAATGGGTTTAGTTTTGTGGGGAAAGGAAATGAGGAAGGTTTAGGTTGAGGTTGGGGTTGAGTTTGGGTTGTAGGTTGAGGTTGAGGTGTTGGTTTGAAGACTATCCCTTGTACCCTTCTATACATATCTTTCCTCTTTCCCATACGAATGTCAGTCTTGATGTCGCTGACAAGTCGTTGGAGTGTCTTTTCAGACATAGGTCCCACTTGCCTACAAGAGAATCCATGAGCCCGAAGATAATCCTTCATCTAGGCTTTTTCACCTATCTTCTTGGTAGCAGTGACCCCAACTTCTTCTTCTTTCTTCTTCTTCTCCCTCAACTTCTCTCTCGCAGCTTTCTTTCTTATTTTCTCCAGTTGATCCTGCTCTTTGTTGAAGAGCCATAAGATCGTATCATTATCGTGTGAAGATAGTTCTTGAAGAGAGAAACCTCTAGAGGTTAGGAAAGATATCCTTTCCCTCTGGAGCTACAGATCAGCTTCCCTCTTCTCTCTTTCTTTTTCCTCCTCTAAGGCCAACCTTGCTGCTTCCTCCTTTTGTTCAATCTACAGCCTGGTTGCCTTTTCTAGCTCTACTAACTCCTTTAGTGGTAGCAGGAGTATGTCTTCACCAGCTGCTCCAAGCTTGATGAGCCTGCTAATGATCTCCACCCTCTTTTTGTTGTTGACTGCCTCTTGGTTGGCTACAACTGCTTTGGAACTGGTAGCTAACAACTTCCCAGTTGGAAGTCTACCTTTTCTTTTGAGCTTTTCAATCCTCTCTTTCTCCTAAAGCTCTTCCGCAGTCATTTTCTTCTTTCCTTTATCATCTTTGGAAGTGCTTGACTTTGGTGGTTCTTTGATGGAGGGTTCAGATTGAGATGGAGATAGTGAAGTTGTCTGAGCTAAGGGTCGGTTTAGAAAGTCCTCACTATTCACCTCAGATGCCAGCTTTAGAATTGCATCTGTGATGATTAGATCCTCGGACAAGGAGAATAATCCTTCCGCTGCTTCCATCTCAACTTCGGAAGACTTAGCTTGTTCTTCCGAGGCTTTGACTTCAACTTTGGAAGTTTGAGGGAGTGCATAATCTGTCCCAATTGTTTCAGTTGCTGGCCATCAGTCCTCATTTCCCCTTCAAATTGAATCTCAGGTTCCATTTGGACCTTAGGTTGACCAACTTTTTCCACAATGGTAGAAGATGCACTTAACTTTTGAAGCTCTTCAGCTCCAAAGTACATCATAGCCACATAGGGCTAGGCTAATCTAGAGAAGATCTCAATAGAAAATTGGAGAAGAGCTTATAAAGATCTCTGAGCATTCTTGGGTCCATTTGTAGGACAACTTGGGAGGGCACAAGATAGATAGTTGTAATGGGAGCCGAATATTTGGAATGTTAAAGCTTGGCTCTGTGGTTCCTTAGTTGTTTGTCTCTGAACACTCTCCCTATAACATCTTGTATCTTTCAGTTAATTAAAAGTTATCATTGTTTATTCTTATAAGGTTTATAGTTGTCAATCTATAAATTTATGGGTGATTTATGCATATTTCTTAGTTGTTAATAAATACAATGTATGAAAGTTAATAATTTAAAACATTAAATTGTACAAGAATAATAATTATGATAATATTATTGATTATAATAATAACAGTAATAATAATAACAAATAATAATAATAATATACTAGTTATAATAATTAAAATAATAATTATGTTAGTAATAATAATATTGTTACTAATAATAATATTGTGAAATTATTAAACTTGTAAGTGTTAAGAAACTTATATTAATTAAGTTAGGGGGTTGTTATGTCAATTTAGAAACTTTATATATTAAAGTTTGTGCATAAAATAAAAAGAATCAAACTATAGGGACCATTTGTGTAACATTTCAAAACTAAAATCCCATCTCACCTTCTCTCTCCCCGCTTTTCCGGTGGACTCCAGCCACCCTCCGGCTGAAGTCCGGCGACCCTGAAACCGCTATGATCCTTTGATATTTTGGTCCCAAACCGTTCCAAATTAAGTCGAGAACACGTTAGAACTTGAATGCACACTTTAAACGCGTTTAAACATTGGTTACAAACTCAACCGATTGAATAACCGAAACCTATTAATCATAAGCCATTTGAACATTTAGAGCTAATATTAATCAAATTAATTCGACCTGATTGAATGTCTATCTATTCCTAAATCACTACCACTCTCAATTTCACCTGAAACAAACTCAAACATTGAGTTCGAATCAACATCTCCATCACAAACTGCAACTTAATCAAAACCCACCTTTCAGGAATTTTAAACAAAAATTGACAGAGGGTTTTGCGTCAAAATCATCACTCTAAGCAATCCACAAAGTTAATTTGATTATCTCGCTCGTTTGCTCATCAATCGAATTTAGTCTCAGTCACGACCTGTTCATAACCTGATCTTATCAATCCATCTTCGATTTGGGTAACTAAACTTATGTATCTACTCGAAATTACATGGGGAATCAAATCCCCATGTTTATTTCTGTAATTTTTATCACATCAATGTTCAATTTGAATCTAAAGCGTTCTAGGGTTTATGGGTCTTGGGGTGTTTTGGGGAAACCTCTTAATTTGAGCTTAAAACAATTTGGAAACCAATATAAACTACAGCTGAGGCCTTAGTTCACTGGTTAAGACACTGCACATTTAACATCAGGTCCCGGGTTTGAACCCGAGCACCCTCATATAATTTCTTTTAAGGCTTTTTAGCCTAAAATAAATTACAGAAAATTTTTAATAAATATAAAAAGTTATTTTTATAAACTTCAAATATTTTTAAGTGACACCAAATATTTTCTGTAATTTTTTTTCAAATTTAAATAAATATATATATTTTTAATAAAACATTTTAAAGGTTGCTTTGAATAATTTCTTATAAAATGGATTTTAAATAATAATTACCAAATTATTATTAGTCCAAATGCCTCTACTCAATTAGTATTGTTTAAACCATGATTATTTCCAATAATTGCTCAAAAAAATTTACTTAAAACTTTATTAATTATTATAAAAGATTCAATGTCATTTTCTTTAAAAATACATAAATAGCACATTACTTGTTTTTATTATTTGATGCACTTACAAGAATGCCTCAAATACTAAATTAAACCCTAGTCCTCAATTAACTCGTTAAACTTACTATTTAGACATTAAATCTTGTTAATATTTATATTTAGGTGTCTTGTGATGTTTTACGTTGGAACGACGCCTATTATATTTCTTATAAATCAGCATTCTTATATTTATTTGCCATGTGAGTATTTCTATACCCCTTTTGCTTATTTTACACTTTGGGGTGAAACATGTTACCTTATAACTAATGCACTTGTAAACTCGTTTGATTCTTGCAAACACTTGGGCAATTCACTCGTTTGTTGTGTTAGTTGAACATTAGTAATTACCATGTATTGACTATTATATGTGCAATCATTAACTATTGCTAGCCTGATGACGTCATAGATCTATAGGCTTGACAAGGCTGCTTGGTTAATCCAAGTACACTTAGCTAATCGTATAATCTTGTAAATGTGTAATCTTATAAACTATCAAGTTTTGATTGTTACATCTGTCATACATCCTTAGTTATTTTGCTCACTAACTTATGACATGAATTGCCATCTTTTATATATGTATGTATGAAAGCTATGAAAATCTCATCAACATTATGTTGACCTTTTATTTTAAACATGTTTTAGGAAACGCGCAAGTTTGATTGCCATCTTTAAAGCTTACTCATATCTAGGAATGACCCTAGTTAAATAAATGAATTGTCTTGAATTATTTCTTATTACGTTATGTTGGTTTCTTATTAGAGACTTATGGTTGTAATTTTACCTTTGAAACTTATGGTTATAATACTTGGAATAAATAATAGCGTTATGTGGTTGTGAAAAATCTTAACCCTCACATCTCGACGATTTCGCCGTCTAGGTTGGAGTGTGACAGATTGGTATCTGAGCCCATAACTATAGGGATTTAGGTTATTAGAAATGGTGACCTAGACTATAGTTTATGCATGAACCTTATTGAATAATATTTATATTCTTGTATATATATGGTTTGCATGCTACATAATGCTATGCCTTCTTATGTGTAACTTGATGCCTTAGTATAGGATTGCCTTGTAAATGATTAAACTTTGTTATTTGTCTCCCCATAGACTTATTCTTGATTCTTTAATTCTCCCCGACGAATGAAACTTCTTAAACTTATTCTCGATGACATGTGGGTTCGTACGCTTTATATCTATGGTTTAAATCTTTAGACTTTATGTCTAATCTATACAAATCTCACTGAGGTTTTGATTCCATGAACCTAAGAAATATTATGTGACACATAGACACCTGGATTCTGGATTTCCTGGCAAAAGCCTTCAGACTAAGGTAAGCATTTCGCATAAATTCTACATGACTAGTTATGCTTACCTAGGGACTTCTAGGATGAGTGATAAACTATGGTCAACATACACAAGTTTCTAAGGCAAATGGGTCAATTTACCTTGACATGTCAACGTTTCCAAACAGTAATACGTTACCAAATGGAACCATTCTGTGTGCCTTACCACTCTTGACTTATTCTTGTTTAAATTACTATCCTTTGTTATTCTCATTCCCATGTCTAACTCATTTTGTATATCCAACATGTCTCGTCACTATGGAAGCGTGGAAGTTCCGATCGTAAACTCGCTGCAATGATCACCCGGCAAATGGCTAGTGTGCTCCCGTCAATGGTTGCTGAACTTAGCAACACTTTAATGGCCAATAACAACAACAACAATGGAAACAATAGCGGTGTTGATAACAATGCCCACGGGGAGAATAACAACAACCAAAACAGGAACAATCGCACCTACACCTTTAAGCATTTCAACTCGTGTAAACCCACTAGCTTTAGTGGAAAAGAAGGAGCCACTGGACTTCTCAAGTGGTTCGAGAGTATGGAGAACACGTTCATCGTGAGCGAGTGTCCTGATGAATTCAAGGTCCACTATGCTGCGAGCGTTCTCCAACAACGGGCACTCACGTGGTGAAAGAATGAGAAAAGGAACCGAGGGACTGAAGCTGCCATGGCATTACCTTGGGAAGAATTTTAAGGATATAATGATCCAAAAATTCTGCCAGAGGAGTGAGTTGCAGAAGCTGGAGGAAGAATTTTGGAATCTCAAGCAAGACGGTAGAAATCATTTGGCTTATTCCACCCGACATCATGAGTTGAGCATGCTCCTACCACACATGGTGGATACCGTGCCCCGCAACATTGAGAAATTTATTAAGGGGGTACCACCTCAAATACAAGATGTTATGGTGGGTAGTAGGCCCACAACTTTGGAAGAAGCAATTACTATCACCGCACAACTCACTGAGAATCATATTAGGGCTGGCATTATGTCGGTGAAAGGTGCCAAAACTATTGTAAAGGTGACACCCGAGGCTACAGAGGAGGTGAAGGCCGAGTCCTCCTTCCAAAACAAGAAGCGCAAGTTCACCCCGACTCATAATTACGCGGTGGTAGCACCAGATGCTCCTTAAAGGCAAGTTGTCGTTGCAAATCAAGCTCCCGTGGCGAGAGCTTATATTGGGCCGCAACCGTTGTGCAATACTTGCAAGTACCATCACGTGATTAACACTCCATGCCGAGTTTGCTCGTTGTGTGGGAAGTATGGGCATTTGGTGGCTACTTGCCTTCGTGCCCCGAACGATACTGCGATGCTTGCTTATTGAGCCTGCTACAACTGTGGCGAGCCTGGGCATATTCGTCCACAATGTCCCCGTAATGCGGGAACTATGCCACCGGCTCATGGAAGAGCTTTCAATATCAACGCCAACCAAGCACAAGCCAACAACAACGTGGTGAATGGTATGTCGTTAGGTTTCTTTTAATCGTTCCTTGTATTGTAAAAAATTCCTATTTGCGTTCATCATACCAATAATAGGTCATTACTGAACAGGTATGTATCTTGTAAATAGTCATTATGCTTCTGTACTGTTTGATTCGGGTGCGGATAGAAGTTTCGTGTCTTTCTAGTTCAAGCCTATGCTTTCTAAGCCACGTGTTAATCTAGAAAGATCCTTTACAGTTAAAGTCGCTGATGGAAAATCAATCAGAGTAGACTGAGCAAGGGTTTGTTTGCATCTCTGATATGTGTGTTTGATGGGGTGAACTGGCAAAACAGGGATAGTTGCTGGTGTGTGTTGATCACCTATGGGGTGAACAAGGATGTCACTAGGTGCCATTGGCTCAATCATACCTGAAAGAAGGTCCGTGTGTCTTCTAGTGAAGTTGGTTGACACTCTCTTTAAAACCTTAAAGATGGTCGGCCTCATTTGAGGGACATGCAGAGCAGGTGCACAGACAAGTTGACTCTGATCCAGCTCACAATTGATTATGTGTTGAAGAAACCTAGGATACATGAAGAATTTTTCCTTTTGGAGGTTTCCAAGAAGATTGGTTAACACAAACCTTGAATAGTTAAAGCAGAGGCTCTTCACCAATCCATTAACTAGGCAGCCCAGTTCATATGGGATTTGATCCCATCAGACTTGTTTGAAAGACAGTGAAGAATAACATGAAGTAGGAACTTCCAGTTATAAGATAAATTAAACTTATAAACTGTAGACCAATTCACATCTCCACCGTATCCCATTTGAATAGAGGTGTCGTCGAGGTCTGAATTGGGGAACTCAGTAGGAGTGCCTTCATTATGAAGCTCCAGATGCTCCCGGATGTCCTGTTCGGTAATGATCAACTCCTGGCCTGAAATGTTGGTTCGGATAACCCTAGCTCCATTGAGGAGTACTACCTGGCCGTTCTTCCAAAATCTTCCATATGGTTCAAGTAAACGGTAGGATTCACGGTCAAAGCAGTGAAGTAGCGAGATTGGGTAAGAAATGAGATGATATCATATAAATCAACATCCTTGGAAGAATTAAGGAATGCGACTTGGTTGTGCTGAGGATTGAGTGCCTTTGTGAGAAAGAAGATGATGAAACAAGTTTGAGCAGGGTGAATTTGAGTGAAGGAGGCTTTGGACAGTAAATTGGTAAAAAGATTATGAGTCAGGATTATTTAAATGGGTGAAATGGTGGTGTGGGTGGATAAGGTGAAAAGATGGTTTAGATTTAGATGTGATAGTGACGGCAAGGTGAAAAACCATTCAAAAGATTCCGACATCATTAATAAAATCTTTACTTTTTACTATGTGGG
>BJCM01272816.1:0-18991 GCA_018326385.1 Flaveria bidentis | reverse complement strand
AAAATGGGTCTTTATGATTGTTTTAGAATTTGAATTGTGGGGGGGTGTTGAATTGTTAGAATTATCTAACAAATCTTTTATTCAATTCATATTCTAAAACTTGTTATTTATATATTAAGGGATAGTTTAAGTTTAGTGTCTTACACATTTCTTGTTGTTTTCAGGGTTAACAAAGTTATCTAAATTGAGGGTTGTTTCTGTCAAAATAGAAGATAAAGGGTTGTTGCTGTGAAAGTCAGAAGTTGCTGCTGTATAAAGGATGCTTTGTTCGTTCGGAGTTGGGGACTTACACATTTCTTTCATTCTTTGATTGGTTCGAGTGTCCAGAGACTTCTTCATAACCCCTCTTCTAGGGTTTGTTCATCTCTTGTTTGATTCTTGTTCTAGATGAATCATTTGTATTAGAACTTGTAGAATCTTTTACATTCAAAGAGTTGTGGTTGTTTACTTTTGAGAGTTATGGATTGTGTTCATCAAACGAATCTAGTTTTGTGTTAATTTGATTTGTAATATTCGATTTACTATGAGTTTGATTATGAATATCTTCATTTTCTACAATTCTCTTGACAAGTTTTCATATTTTAAATAACTCCAGAAGATATACAAATTCGTTAGTTGAACTATTGTATGAATTTCCATCATGTGATTTAAATATACACATCTCATAATTGGTTTGTTTATATATTTGTTGTATGATTGTCGAATGAACTAAAATAATTTCATAATCTTTCTTTGGTTATAATTTTCCTGCTTAAATAAAAAAGTTTAGAAATAGAAATATATGACTAAAAAAGTTTAGACATAGAAATATATGACGGTGACTTCAATGAAAGGTTAGATGATTAACCCAACGGTATATTGTTTGGCTTGACATTGGAGTCTAACTTTACCATTTAATATAATTATGTGTATTGTTAGATAATGAACCCAACAACTAATTATTTCTTGATACACATAATAAAATATAGGCTTAATATGCATAAATATTACATCTCTACCCAAAGGTGATATGTTGTGTTTATGTGCCTTAGTGTACCCTTTATGCATGTTCATAATAATTAAGTTTTGGTAATAGCCAATGCGAAACCAACATTCAATTATAACTTTAATTTAGTCTATTATTTTGGTGTTATAATAGGCTTAATTTTCAATGTATTTAATCTTGCTTGTTTTATGTGGTTACCCTGAATATCTTAGATCACTTCTATTCTTTAAAATTTACATGTTATGATTGTATCAATCTAGCGACCACTATGAATCCTAACTATGGGATTGAACCTCTGACTCGTACAAATTTTGCTTCATGATGAGATATCATCAAATTAACTCGTGGAATGATGGATCTAGACTATGCTTTAAGGCATGATCCTCCTGCTAAACTTACTGCTGAAAGCATTGCAGACCAAAAACGAGTGTATGAACAGTGGGAGAGTTCGAATAGAATCTCTCTCATGGTCATAAAGAATTCCATCTTGGTTGCCATTCGCGTAGCTATACCTGACTCTGAAAACATGAAAACTTATTTGGACTCCGTTGAGGAGCAATTCAAGGGCACCTCCAAGGCACATGCGAGTACTTTGATCCTAAAGATGTTGACCATAAAGTATGATGGTGTAAGTGGTGTGCATGATCACATCATGATGCTGAGTGACATGGCCCATAAGTTGAAGGGCATGAACATAGAAATAAGTGAGGGTTTTTACTACACTTTATAATGAAATCTCTTTTTACACAATTTGATGCTTTTAAGATAAACTACAATACTCAAAAGGATGAATGGCAAATGAGTGAATTCATTGCCATGTGTCTACAAGAGGAAGAGCGTTTAAAGGTGGAAAAACCCAGTGTTGCTCATCTCACCACCACAAACACTAAGAAAAGAAATGGCTACTTCAATAAAAATGAAAGCTCAAAGGTCTAGAAAATAAATACAAGTACAACTTCCAACTCAACCACTTCTAAGGGTACTTTTCGTTGCAAATCCTGTCATAAGAAAGGACATACCTAACGAGATTTCCCTAAATACAAAGAATGGTCAACAAACAAAGGTAATCATCTATTTATGATTTATGAGTCTTTTAACATTAATGTTCCTACAATTCCTCTGGCATGGTACAGTTGGGATCTCTAAGGCTACACATGATGGATTGATTCTGATCCCATGATTCATGTTACAAATACCTTACAAGGATTCCTTACAATCCGGAAGCTAGAAAGAAACCAAAGGACCATTAAAGTTGAAAATAGTGACATACTAAATGTTGAAGCTATAGGAACTTTGCAATTAGTTGTGCAAGGTGGCCATTGTATTAACATATATGATACTCTTTATGTACCGAGAATTACTCAAAATTTAGTATATGTATGAAATTAGACAATGATAGATATTATGTAACACATGGAAATGGTAAAGTCATTATTAGCTTGAATTCTCTTATTATTGGTTTTGGTTGTTTGGAAGAAAATCTTTATAAATTAAACTTGGATGACCAATTCTCAAAATCTTTGTTATCATATAATGTGAATGAAAACATAAATAAACGAAACGATACTTGGGAACTTATCTATGTTATGACATCAACGCTTAGGCCACATCTCACAGGATCGATTAACAAAGTTTGCGTAGGATGGTATAATTCCAACTCTCGATTTCACTGATTTTGAGACATGTGTAAAATGTCTTAAAGGGAAAATGACAAAAACTAGTTAAAAGGGTGCTACAAGGAGTTCTGGTTTATTAGAACTCATACACACTAACATTTGTGGACCTTTTCATGTAGGAATATCTGGACATAAGTCATTTATCACTTTCATAGATGATAATTCACGATATATGTACTTGTATTTAATTAAAGAGAAAACTGAATCACTTGAAATGTTTAAAACCTTTAAATCCAACTTGAGCATAAGATAAAGGTAGTGAGATCAGATAGAGGGGGGAGTATTATGGTAGACATACTAACGTTGGTCAAGCTCCCAGTCCTTTCTTTGAATTTTGCAGGGAACACAAGATTATAAACTAATATACCATTCCAGGTACTCCTCAGCAGAATGGAATTCCTAAGAGAAGAAATAGAACCCTTATGGATATGGTAAGAAGTATGTTAGCTAATACCAACTTGCCTGAATTTCTATGGACCGAGGTATTAAAACGACATTCAATATACTCAATAGGGTTCCTTCTAAGTCCGTTCCTAGAACACTTTATGAAATCTGGATGGGAAGGAAACCAAGCATGAGATATATGAAGATATGGGGTTGTTCGGCCGAAGCTAAACTCTACAACCCTCACAAAGAAAACTTGACATGAAAACCATCAGTTGTTTCTTTATAGGGTATCCAGAACATTCAAAGAGATTTAGGTTCCATTGTCCCACACATTCTACTCGCATAGTTGAAACTCATTATCTCGAGTTCCTAGAGAACTATAATGTTAGTGAGAGCAATGTACATCTAGATCCCATTGTACAAGAAGTTCAAGAAGGGGTGGACAAATCCTTACATATTCCTTCCATTACACCTCTTGTACATAAAATGACACCACCTAGTGTCTCCGTTAAGGATAATGTTAATCCTAGTGTAACTTGAAATGATGGTACATCAAATTTAGGAGATCAGAATCTTGAAATTTTCATCAACCCCGAAGAACCTAGTATTCCATTAAGGAGATCATCAAGGCCTAGAGACCTATTAGTTATGATGATTATGTAACCTACCTTAATGAATCAGACTTGGACTTAGGAAATCATAATGATCTAACTTCTTACACTGAAGCCATTAGTAGTGACCAAACATCTAAGTGGAACTTCTTACACTGAAGCCATTAGTAGTGATAATTTCAGGATTTTGCTCTTCTAAATTTAATGTACTTTCATTTGAAGTTACACTAGGAGTAGCATTATCCTTGATAGAGACACTAGGCAGTGCAATGTTACATATAAGAGGTGTAATGGTAGGAAGATGTAAGGATTTTTCTACCCTTTCTTGTACTTCTCGTACAATAGAATCTGGATGTACATTGCTCCCACTAACATTAGAGTTCTATAGGAACTTGGCATAATGATTTTCAACTATGCGAGTGGAATGTGTAGGACAGTAAATCTGAATCCATTTGAACATTCAGGATATCCTATAAAGAAAAAAACTGATAGTTTTCATGTCAACTTTTCTTTGTTAAGGGTTGTAAAGCTTAGCTTCGGCCGGACAACCCCATACCTTATATATCTCATGCTTGGTTTCCTTCTCGTCTAGATTTCATAATGTGTTTTTGGAACGGACTTAGAAGGAACTCTATTGAGTATATGGACTGTCGCTTTTAATGTCTCGGACCATAGAAATTCAGGTAAGTTGGTATTAGCTAACATACTTCTTACCATATCCATAAGGGTTCTATTTCTTCTCTCAGCAGTTCCATTCTACTTAGGAGTACCTAGCATGGAATATTGGTTCATAATCTCGTGTTCCTTAAAAAATTTAAAGAAAGGATCGAGGGCCTAACTAATGTAAGTATGTCTACCATAATACTCACCTCCTCTATTTGATCTCACTACCTTTATCTTACGCTCAAGTTGATTTTCAACCTCGACTATAAAGGTTTTAAACAATTCAAGTGATTTAGTTTTCTCTTTAATTAAATATAAGAACATATATCATGAATGATTATCTATGAAAGTGATATATGACTTATGTCCAGATATTCCTACAGGAAAAGGTCTACAAATGTTAGTGTGTATGACTTCTAATAAACCAGAACTCCTTGTGGCACCCTTTTTATTAGTTTTTGTCAATTTTCCCTTTAAGAGATGTTGCACAAGTCTCAAAATCATTTAAATTGAGAGTTGGAAGTATACCATCCTTCACTAGTCTTGTTAATCGATCCCATGTGATGTGGCCTAAGCGTTGATGCCACAACATAGATGAGGTTTCCAAGTCTCGTTCTCGTTTATTTATGTTTACATTCACATTATCTGATAACAAAGATTTTGAGAATTTTTCATCCAAGTTCAATTTATAAAGATTTACATCCAAACAACCATAACCAATAATATGAGAATTCAAGCTAATAGTGACTATACCATTTCCATGTGTTACATAATATCCATCATTGTCTAACTTTTGTACGGATACTAGATTTCGAGTAATTCTTGGGACATAAAAACTATCAATAAGTTAATACAATGGCCACTTTAATAGTCCTTTAGATTCTTTCCAACTTTCGGATGGTAAGGAATCCTTGTGATGTGTTTGTAATATGAATCATGGAACCAAAATCAACCCACAATGTGTTTGTAGGAACATCAATGTTAAAAGACTCATAAATCATAAATATAAGATTACCTTTCTTAGCTAACCATTCTTTGAATATGGCAATCTAGTTGGGTATGCCCTTTCTTATGACAGAATTTGCAATGAATAGTACCTTTAGAAGTGGTGGAGTTGGAGGTTGTGCTTGCATTTTTATGGACCTTTGAGCTTTCGCCTTTATTGAAGTAGTATTTCCTTTTCTTAGGGAGCGTTTGGTTGGAAGAATGGAATGGAATGGAATAGAATTGAGAAACTAGTATAATTTTCAAGTAAAAATATGTTTGAGTGGGTAATGAAATGTAAACCCAAGTGAATGTTTCACCTCAATTCCCTTGGTTGTGGGATTTCAAATTCCTTCTCTAGGTGGAAGGATTTTGAAATCCCACAACCAAAGAAATTGAGGTGAAACATTCCCTTAAGTTTTACATTTCATTACCCACTCAAACATAATTTTACTTGAAAACTATACTAGTTTCTCAATTCCATTCCATTCCATTCTTCCAACCAAACGCTCCCTAAGAGTATCTACAAATTTGAAGTTGAATATTCATTTATTTAGTTTTTTTAGCTTATTTATTTAGTTTATTATTATCTTTAGGTTATTACGATGTATTATAAATCTTAAGGTTTGGTGATTGTTTGTTAATAGTTTTTTCATTGATTATTGAATAATTGTAAAACCTTTGAAGCTGTGAGAACCATACAGTTCATAGTCGATTGATTAATCATAAGAGGTTTTTTGAGCCATTTGATTGCGCTTTCAATTTTGCATCATTTGGTATTATAGCCAGGTTAATCAAATGGTTATCTGTGGAGTTCGATTCAGCCGTGAACGTATATCCACCGGACGACACAACAAGATTAGGAACCATGACCCATGATATTTTGAGATTAAACGACGCTGATGCCGAATCCAAGACCTCAAGTTACGACACGGGATCTTACGACTCGAGAAACGAGTCCATGATCTTGAGGCATCGTCAATGTTGTAAAAATCGCTAGGCGGTAGTCGAGCGGCGAGGTAGGGACTAGGGATTAATCGGAATTTGGAATTTTCATATATAATTTTTAGTTTTATATATAAATACACACAATTTAGTATGTAATTTTAATAAAAAAGTTCAGTTATATATATAAATATACATATTTGGCCAGAATTTCTAAGATTTGTTGGAATTTTCATGTTTTAGCCGGAATTTTGAAAGTTGCTGGAAAAGTCGTCGCAATCCCGCTGGAACCCCACCAGAAATTCGTCGGAATCATCGATTCTTGGCCGATTAAGACCGCCTAGGTCCGATTTTTACCAACGTTGACCGATTATTGCCTCCGATTACATGAAATCGCCAAGGTGGACTCCCGATTTGCCATTACTTGCCGATTAATCGACGCCTGGTGCCGATTTTGCGACAATGGGCATCGTCGACATGGAAGGAAACAAAATCAAAAGGACTTGTTAGGGTTGAGTTAACCCGGGATGAGGAGTATCATTTTAACGACGATTTTATCTATGATTCTTTATTTGTGTTTGATAACTACGGGGAATAGGAAGATGATATGCATCAGGGTAGTGTGCAAGTGTGCGACAAGAGTTTCGAGATGGAAATTTGGTTGTCATTTTAGCAATTCGAGAGAAGAAATAGATTTTCCTTTAAGTCTTGGGATAAACATATGCGTGTTTTTTTTATCTTGATATTTTTTCAATGACAAAACCATGGGCATAAGTCTAAGATGTTTTCTTCGTGTATGTTTGATGACTTTCTAGATATGTATGCGGTAGTTGATGGTGGATCCACATGGGTGGTGGGGTGGATGCTACGGATGATTGGGATGATAGTCACCTAGATTTGGTAAATCCAACAACCAAGTTGCAATATATGGAAAGTTCGAATTTCGGTAATTTGGATACTTAAAAATTCAAAATAATTTTCATGATTTGACGAGAACCATGGAGGTCAAATACATAAGATGAAATATTTTGAAGATTTGTATTAGAAAGAAGAGCGCTAGTGATGAGGATGAGGGTGATGGCGATACTAGGTATGGCACGGTCAAAACTCGAGGGTGATTTTTTTTCAATCCAGGTAGTATGATACAAGAGCATCTACAAGTTTGAAGTTGAATATTTAATTTTTTCTTATCTTTTTAGCTTATTAGTTTATCATTGATCCACAATAAATATTAGGGTTTTGTGAACGTTTGTTATTGTTGTTTCATTGATTATTGAATAAGTCTAAAACATTTAAAGGTTTGAGAACTATACGGTTCATAGTTGATTGATTTGTCATACAAGTTTTCTCGAGCAAGTTGATTGCGCTTTTGATTTTGCGTCATAGATAAGCTCATCAAAAGAGATGAAGTAAGTGAAACTCTAGTTTCTAGTAGTGTATCTGTTGAAACTACTTTAAGAGCTATTGAGGAGGTTAATGTGATGTGTCTTTAAGGCAATGGGAAGCTTAAAAAGATTAATTTTGAAGGTTAACACTATGATTAATTTTTAGTAGACAACTCACAGGGACATACGGGGGATATAGAGACGTTTTGTGTATGCTTTTGGGTTGTTTGAAGGCATACAACATAGGATCGAAAAGCTTGTACTAGGTTATCCCCATTAATGATCTGATGATGTCATGGTAATTCATGTGAAAACTGAAAACATACGACTTCAGGTGTTGCGTTAGGAAGTGTATGGTTACACCATAAGCCGACTTTGAGCTCTTATTTTCTTGATTTAATTTTGGATGATTATCTAAAACAATACAATATGATACTACGTTTGGCTCGTGATGCAATGCTTTGGAGCAGTTCATGGGAATTTAGACAGATGTGTAGCATTTATGAATGTTGTTCATGTCTCTAGCGATTCACATTACAAGTTATGTTAAATTTCTTTATCCTATCTAAATAATTGTGAATTGGTTTGCCACATTTGATGATGCTGTTGGATTTGTGAAGGCTTTGGGCTTGGGCTCATGTTTAGTTTTTTGTTCATTAAGTTGTTAACCCTAAGTAGTCTTTATATATATCCATGTCATGTATTGTAATCTTTTGTACTGAGCAAATAAAGAAAACCCTAGTTGCAGCCCGTGGACGTAGGTTACACTGAGCGAACCACGTTATTTCCTTGTGTCGTTTATTGTTCTATTTTCTGCGTGATAATCGTTTGTGTGTGTTCCTGTGTTGGTTCCGCTGCGCCGTTTGATTCCTAACAAGTGGTATTATTGCACGAAAAACGATTTGCATAAGATTGAGTACCAGGTTGAAAGCTTTTGAGCTGTCGATTAGGGTTTGGTCAACAACTTTTGGTTTCGTCGGGTAAAGGTTAGAGTTTTGTGTTTTCAAATTCCTGTCTTTTCACTAGTTATTATCAACTGTTTGGGGAATCGTGTTTAGTGAAAGAAAAGTATATTCGGGTTTAGATTTGTCTGCAAAGGTTTTCGTAGGAGCAAATCGGCCAATTGACAGTGTTCAGTAGAACAGTCATTAAGTTCAGGCCCGTGCCATTGCTGTGTCTGTTCACTATTTTGATTTGCTTCTTGTTTGTTATTTAAGATGGCCGAAGACGGGAAGGTTGTGATCGATAAATTTAACGGTTTTGATTTTAGTTGGTGGAAAATGCAAATAGAAGCATTGTTATGTCAAAAGGACTTGGAGTCTTGGATATGGTAATAGAAGAAAAACCTGCAAAAATAAAACAAGCTGATTGGGAATCACAGGACTAAAAGGCTCGTTCGGTTATTACATTGGCTTTGACGAAAATTGTTGCTTTTAATGTCATTAAGGAAACCACGGCTCGTGGTATGATGACTGCTTTGTCAAATATGTATGAGAATTCGTCTGCGGCGAATAAGGTGTTCTTTATTCGGGAGCTGGTGAACACAAGTATGAAAGAAAGAAGCTGAGTGGTTGCTCACATTAACAATCTAAATTCAATCTTAACAAAACTTGTAACTGTTGGAATTAAGTTTGATGGAATTAAGTTTGATGATGAAGTTCAGGCTCTACTGCTATTGTCCTCTCTGCTTGATAGTTGGTCTGGAATTGTGACAACAATTTCAAGTTCTGTGGGGACTAAGGGTTTCACTCTTAATGGTATTCGAGATCTAGTTATGGGTGAAGAAGTCAGAAGAAGAAACTCGGGTGAATCATAAAATAGTGAACTTTTAAATGTTGGCAAGGGTCGGGGTAATAGTGGGAGTCGGGGAAGGAGTTCATCTAAATCTAAGAAGAATGTGAAGTGTTGGAGATGCAATGAGGTGGGACATGTTAAGAGTTAGTGTCCAAATAAGAAAGAATTGAACACTGCTGTTCGGGATGTTTCTGATGATGATGCATTGATACTTAGTGTGGAAAACAGTGTGGACTCTTGGGTCATGGATTCAGGGGCTTCGTTTCACGCTACGGACAAGGGGGAAACGATGGTGAATCTGAAACATGGTGGTTTTGGAAAGGTACGATTAGCCAATGATGAGATACTTGAGATGAAGGGCATGGGGGATATTGATCTAGTTACTTCATTGGGTACTACATGGAACCTAAAGAATGTTAGGGTGATTTCGGGGCTAAAAAAGAAACTTATTTTAGTTGGTCAGTAGGATGAACAAGGACTAGAAATGAGGTTTGGTAGTGGTAAATGGAGGGTGATCAATGGTAATCTGGTTAGTGCTCGTGGTATAAAGTGCGGGTCATTGTATATGGTTGGGGTACCTGCTGAGGGATGTATGACCGTCCCTGTTAAGCATGACAAAATCCGGTTCACTAAATCTGGTGCTAAGAGAGTTCATTTTGCAAACGTGAAGTTTGGAGCAGGGATGTTAGGTGAACGAGTTCGAAAGTGTAAACCATTTAGGGGATTCGGTGACAGTGGGAACATAGGACATGTTTCAGGTACAATTACAAAGAATCGTTGTGTTTTAAAGACTACGACTGGAAAATTCTCTCCTGGTGATTGTTTGCTGAATTTGGAGAGTAACGGTGATCCTTAGTGTATATTTGAATCCGGTGGAATGTCCAAACCGGTTAAGATGGAGGATGAGTCCTTGGTGAGACTAGCCACGACTGAGTTAGAGCTCGAGGAGCTTCAACTGGTCCTTCTGGTACTTGATGATGAGGGGTCGTTGCAACTAGGAGATGCTGGAGTCTTAGCTTGTTCTTTGGGAACCGGAGGCTTGGAAGACTTGTTTAAAGATTACTGAAGTTAGTAGACGACTGGGTTGCTTTGTACTTAATGGCGTGTTAGAATTTATCGTAAAGCCTTCAAGTGGGAGATTGTTGGGTTTGTGAAGGCTTTGGGCTTGGGCTCATGTTTAGTTTTCTAGTTTATTAAGTTGTTAATCCTAATTAGTTTCTATATATATCCATGTCATGTATTGTAATCTTTTGTACTGAGCAAATAAAGAAAACCCTAGTTGCAGCCCGTGGACATAGGTCACACCGACCAAACCGCGTTAAATTCTTGTGTCGTTTATTGTTCAATTTTCTGCGTAATAATTGTTTGTGCGTGTTCCTGTGTTGGTTCCGCTGCGCCGCTTGATTCCTAACATATACCTCCGTTGCATTCTATACACATGTATTTATTCTTTGCTGTGGTCAAAGGTTTTTTTTTTTCATTAGGGTCCACCATTTTTGTTTCATGAAAATTTGTTGTGTTTCATCTTATGACGAATATGGTAAAAAGAGGTCGAGTTTTCCCACCAATGTCGACAGAATTAATGGCTTTAGTAATGTGCATTTCTTTGCAGATAGCAATTAATGAAGCGGCAAAAGACTGGGGACTGCAATGTCTTCGTTATGAAATAAGTACATTTATATTATTTTAGTCAAACACACTCTTAAGTGATAGTTTAGGATAAAACTATGTTATTGGTTGTTGGAATTCAGAAAAATGTTTACATGTGATTTGTTTTGTATGTAGGGGATATATCTCCTCCACGTGGTGTGAAAGCTGCTATGGAGATGCAGGCAGAAGCAGAGCGTAAAAAGAGAGCTCAGATTCTTGAGTCGGAAGGTATAAGACCCCACCCTACCAAGGTCTCATCTGTTTGTACCGTAATGTGTCATGTATCATCATAAGTAGTTCGTTTCACTAGAGGGGCAAACTTGTACTAAAATATGCATGACTTGCCATTTTTTAAAGTCTACACCATACACATACACATACATGTATGTATTTATGTGCGTATGTGTGTGCATATACATGTATACACACATACATAGGGAAGAGTTCAAAATGCAAACCAAGAGAAATTAAGAAAACTCTTAAACTAAATCTGAGACCTTGGTTGGTTAAGATCATTGGTTCTAGCTTCTTTTGAATAAAAAAGTACAAATTTGTATTTTTGTGGGACCCTTTCCAACATCATCTATAACCATTGATCTTAACCAACCAAGGGCTTAGATTTTGTGTGTGTGTGGTTGTATTTCAAATTTATCTTTTGTAGTTTCAATTGGCGTATGGAAATGGTGGGGTAGCTTGTTAATTGGTTATGATTATAAAAGTTTTGTTATTCTAATCTTTAGGAGAAAGACAAGCACACATTAACATTGCTGACGGAAAGAAGAGCTCGATGATGTTGGAAGCTCAGGGTAAGTTGTTATGTACACTAAGAAACTTAAATTGTAGATTTTGATTCAATAGATACCTTACCGTCTTTTACACAGAAAGGATGCTGGTATGGAGCCTATTGCCTTTATTTTCTTTAATCACCAGGATGAAAAGTATATCATTTTTTGTGGATTTAAAGTAACATATTACGCTGGATGTAGAATGTGATCATTTTCATCTTATCACTGCTTTGTCTCACTGTGTTAATGCCATTGACTTTTTGAATTTGCTTATATTGCCAGAAATGTAATAAAAGTTTAAGACGCTTTTAAAATCCACTAGATAAGGCACCTGTTCACAATTCCAGTCTCTATCTAATAAAATAAGCCTTTTGATCCTTCCTTAAATATCACTAAACAACAATTGAATGTCATAAGAGTATGATTGTAAAGATCGTTAGGCGCTAGTCGGGCGGTGGTAGGGCTGTACAAAAAGTTCGTGGCTCGAAGTTCGCTCGAAAAAAGCTCGAGAAAAGCTCGAATCTAAACGAGCCGGCTTGGCTCGGCTCGAATTCTAAACGAGCCAAACTCGAGAGTTGAGACAGGGTTAGCTTGGTTCGAGCTCGGTTCGTGGCTCGGTTCGTTGGTTTGGCTCATGACTCGGCTGCATATAATATATGTATATATATTTATATATAGTATAATTATTATTATTATTATTATTACTACTACTATGACTACTATTATTATGATTATTATTTTTATATTAGGATTTTAAAAATGTTTTCTTAAAAATAAAAATGAATTCTTTTTAGAAACATTAAGTATTTTGTTTAAAAAATATATAAATTGATAGTAAATTGTTTATATTCAAAATAATGATCTTTGTTTTCATAAGTACGGAGTAACCAACAAAATGTAAAAGCCCTAATATATATATTTTGTGTTCTAATATAAATTAATGTGAAAAATTTTATTAAGTTTTTTTAATCGAGCCGGCTTGAACGAGCCACGAGCTGGCTCGAGCTTTTCACGAGCCGAACTCGAGCTGGCTCGGCTCGGCTCAATAAACTTCGAGCTCGAGCTCGAACCCATCCTGACTCGGCTCGGCTCTGCTCGTTTAAAGCCCTAGGCGGTGGGGTAATGCCTAGGGATTAATTAGGATTAGTCGGGATTAATCTCATTGGAATCTTATATGTAATTTATATGTATATCGATATATATGTATATATATAATTAATTAAAAAAATTTAAAACATAATCATATTTGAACAAAATTTAACCAAAATGACTGATTTTGACCAAAATCTGGGTAATTTTGACTGATTTGAAAGAAATTTGACCAATTTTTACTAATTTTGACTCATTAAGTCCAACTAGGTCTAAATTTTTTCGACTGGGACCGATTATTGATTAGCCCTTCGATTATGTGAAATTGCCAAGGTTGGTGGCTGATTTCTGATTAATCGCCGATTAGGACCGATTTTTACAACACTGCAAAAGAGACCGACAACAAAACAATGCTTACACGGGCATAACATGTTTCAAGAACCAAGAAAACTTGTTACTTGCATAATGTGGAGCCTTTTTTGTTTTGCTTTTGAGAACTATTTTAACCTATTTGTATTAATTCAGGAGAAGCAGAGGCTATTTTGGCTAGAGCTCAAGCAACAAACAAAGGAATTGCATTGGTTTCTCAAGCGCTTAAAGAAAATGGTGGAATCGAGGTAAACATCTGTTGTCTCAAATGATGTGGAAATATCTTAATAGTATGAATCTGGCACTTTTTGGTATTTGCAAAGAAAGGAAAATGGGGATCATAACCAAAGGCACTTTGCTAGTCTGGCATCTAATTTTATAACCTTGAACACGGGGTGTTTTAAACTTAACTTGTTTTCTCTCATAAATTAGTTTGGGATCTAGCCAAGAAATGTTTCTTTTACTATAGTCTTGCAATCCCCATCTTTTATTGTTTATTTGTTAGTTATCATACCTTGGTTTCATATCTGAAATTCTTGTTAGACAATTGGCGCAATAACAGTTGGTAAAGACACACATTATTTTTATTAATTCGAACAAAGGAAATATTTATTTGGTACACCTTACATCTTATTCATACCAATTATTTATTAGGAAGAAAATCACTCTTAATCATAAAAGAGAATCATAATTGATAGCTTATATCAAGCATTGCTTGATTTATGCTTTGACTACTGTTATTATATTTGATTGGCTAATTAGTAACTTATCAATTCCAAAGATAAATTCCGAATAGATCCAGATTTTTAGCGCATGACCCATTTGATCAATTTTGACCCGTGAACATTTTGACCCACAAACATGATTAGTCATTAGAAACAATTATTCATCCCCTAATCATGGTTTGTGCACTTCATTGTTCATAGCAATGTTGGTTTGTCATCCATAAATTATGCTAAGTTAGCCACTTAGCCTCCTTTTTCTCCCGCTTTGGACATTCATTTAGAAAATGTCCAAGCTCACCACACTTGTAACATCTAACGTGACTTTTATTTCATTGGAACCGTTCATCGCCTTAACCTTTTCCGGGTCCCAGACCTCTTCCTCAGCCACTCCTAAAGTCATCCTGATTTGAACTTCCATAACCACATTGTTCACATCCGTGTTTTTTTGTCTTTCTCCCTTTTAGAAAACGTTAACCTCCCATGAGTTTCTTTTTTTTTGTTGAGTCCCTTAATGTGTTCTTTTAATAGCTTCATCAAACGACATCGTGTCAAGATCAAAGCATTGCTCTATTGAGGCCATAATTTGAAAGAATGACTCGGGCATAACATCAAGCAACCGCCTCACCAAAACCTTCTCTTCAGTGTCTGACCCGAGGCTCCTTGCTTTTGAGGCTAACCCACTCAGTTTGCTTGCAAAAACATCCTTCAAGTCATCCTCCTTCATGTGCAAGCTTTTGATTTCCTTTCTCAAGGTTGAAAGCTTAGCAGCTCTTACATTGTTTTCAGCCCTTCCCATACTTGTTTTGTATCCGTATGAGATGCCATTTGTAAAACAAGCTTTTCCGGGATGGCTCGAAACAAGAAGGCAAGAGCCAGCTTGGATTTTTTTAGATCAACATCAGTTACTCTTGGTGGTTCTATAGCCTCCCATATTTCATTTGCATCCATAATCGCCTTCACTTTAATTGCCCACACTAGATGGTTTGTAGAGGTTAAAATCGGACACTGATGGGATATCGAACCTTCTTCCTTTGCATTGCCATTTTTTTTCTAGTTTTGAACAACCCCAACCCTTGTAGATCAAACCCTACTCCAAGTCTCCAACAACCTTCTTCCACCGACCAAAAAAACAAAGCCATCTGCTTTTACTGTTTTTTTTTTCCGCAACCCAAACAAGACTTGATCCAAAGGTTTCTTCTAGTCTGTTTTTTATGCACTTCTGGTCAGAATTCCCTGCCAAAAGAACAAGCCTAACCTAGCTATTTTGTTCTTATCCTAGGCAACAAAGAACAGGGTTTGGTTACTGACCGATGGGATTAGGGCTGTGATTTAAATCTAATCAAGGGGCTAATCAGAATTGAATCAAGCTGCTGTTCCACTATTCAACCTTTTGGTGTAGTGACTTGTCTTTCTTGTCACAGGTTTTTGATCTCTCACTACTCTGATACCAATTGTTACTTGTTAGACACAATTGGCATAATAATAGTCGGTAAAGACACTCTCACATAATTCTATCAAGTAGAACAAAGGAAATACTTTTTGGTACATCTTGCATCTTATTCCTACCATCTCCTACCATCTATTTATAAGGAAGAAAATAACTCGTAATCATAATTGATAGCTTATATCAATCTTATTCCTAGCTTGATTTATGCTTTCACTACTTTTATTATATTTGATTGCCTAATTAGTAACTTATCAATTCCAAAGATAAATTCTGGATAGATTCAGATTTCTGATTCATGACTCATTTGATCAACTTTTGACCCGTGAACATTTTGACCCACAAACATGATTAGAACCATCAATTCTTGCTTGATTTGAGATCATATTTATTTTCACTCATTAAATCAATTCTTGCTTGAACATGTCATCTACTGTAGTATAGTCAAGTAAAAACAATTGTATGGAATTTGTAATTTGCACTTGTAATGAAACTGAAAGGTTGTTTGTGCTGGGTTTTTGCAGGCAGCAAGCTTGCGTGTTGCAGAACAATACATCAACGCTTTTGGAAATGTGGCGAAGGAGGTGAGTTGTTGCTCTTGATAATCAAATTTCAATCTTTAATCCCTAATACTAGTTACCTTTTTGTTGTAGAGCACAACATTGTTACTCCCTATGAGTGCTTCCAACCCTGCCAGCATGATGGCTCAGGCTCTCAACATATACAAAAGCTTAATTGGTCAGGATCTCGGAAACACCCCCCTCCCTGACTCTGCACCTCCAGCAGATGCCAAGACTAGTGGACCTCCTGCTGCTGCTGGACATGAGACCCACTCTAGCCTAGGATCGCCTGTTTTTTCCCTTCAAGGAAAAAAGAACAATTGAAGACATTATCCACAAGATTTACTTACTGAGGAAAGTTGTTTTAGTTACACCTGTACTTGTTAGTCGTCTAAGGTTGTTTTTTCTCTTACGTATAGTTAGTCTTTTAGGCAATTGGATTGAAAAGATGCACTGCCATTGTGATTTTCTTTGGGAATAATCAATGAACAATTGAGGATGTTAAATTTTGAACGTTACTCGTTTAGAGGTCAGCTAAGTAGCCAACAGATTAGAAGATTTGAGTTTGAATTGTGTAAAGGTATTAATAGAAGAGGAGTGTAAGCATGTAGAATAGCACATCAGCAAGTAGTAACTTGTTCCAGACACAAGGTCGAAAGCTGTCTTTTTAATCGTACTTGAAGATGGAAGGATCTGCATGACAAGTCTCACCTGCCAGATCAGACGTAAATTCTCATAACAACAAAAGTTTTCATGAGGAGCTTCCCAAATAAGTGGCTGGTTTTTATACAAGTGCACGTGAAGTGTGCTTTTAATTGCTTGAGACGCACACCTAAGGCATTTGAGACCGGGTGTGTAACACCTCAATTCGGAGAAGTTGACGTGTCACTATTACAGATATCAAATCAAAAAGCAAATATTAAACAAGTGGTTAGAAGTAATAAATTCAAACAAATCAAACACTTCAAATGAACCTAATTGAATATTCATTACATCGATTAATTCCAAAAGTAAAGTCTTGATCTTCAATTCACTCTTCATTGATTTCTTGGGTTACACTAATTGCCTACAAATTAATAAAAAAACACCACAAAAGAAAATACGGCCGAGTCAAAGGTTGCTCAGTGACGAAAAGAACAATAGTAGTGAATTAAGCATATAACCCTAATATCTGATACTGAAGTGATCATATGATACGGAAACTAAAATCTAACTCTAAGCAAATAATAAAGATACAGAACCGAACATGTAATACTGAAATTGAATTGATCTACACGACAAGTATATACGAATAAAATAAGTCATATAACATAAGAAGTACTGAGAGCTGAAACTTAACTGATAAGTACACAACTAGCTAGCCTATGCACCAATGAGATGGTATGTGGAGCGTACACACATGATTCTATCCCCTGAAATTGAACTGATCTGAACTGAAATAGGATAGATCCATCCGTCTCCTAGTTAAATGTGGCTATAATACTACACGAGTACTAATGTGATAACGGAGACGTCGTGAGCTTTTTATAAACACTGTCACAAAAAGTGTCATGCTAATGATGGCACAATGACAAGTTGGACATACTCGGGTAACAGAGTGCAAGTCAACGGGTAGTTTAACTACCAAACACAAAACATATCAATAAACTTAAACTTATTATTTCTAGGAAGATGTAATAATGAGCACAAATTATATATTTCTTTCATCCATTGATTATGATCAATTTGAAGAATTTTATTTTACAAGAAATTTCAAGAATTGTTAATACTAAGATAATCTTTTATCGCTTTTATATTATATATTTCAATCATCCTAACATTCAATTGTTCTCATGACTTTATGTTATTACTATTGTTATTTCTTCTACCAAATATCTTTTTATTTTAATCATTATCATTTGATCATTAACATTTTAATAATCACTAACCTTATAACAATCACTAACATTCCTAAATCAAGCTAACAACACACTAACATAAACAAAGAATCCCGTTTGCATATGGACGGCTATGCCGCCGCATTCGGTTATTCCGCAAGATTATTGTTCTAAATGATGGCTATGTCAAAGTCTTAGAATATTTTTGTAACTCAAAAAAAGACTAATATACCATATATTGACATAATAAATTGTTCTAACCCGTTTCATGTATTAACAATTTTTAAAGTGCACATAAGTGCCTTACTACAATTCTGGCAGAATATAGTGTTACTTCAACCGACCATAACTTGATTATAACAAACTAAATTTGGGTAAACTCAGACTTCAATTTTAATTTCATTGAATTACCTTTTCAACGAAAGTTTATACGTCTTCAAACTCAATCGGACGACTCAACAATAGCCTTCACAAGATAAATGCGCATTTCAGCACCTTCTGTCTTGTGCTGCTTGTTTGACCTATTTAAAGATGTTTTCATAAAAAATTTTCTGAATGAAAGTTTTCCGGGAGAATTTGAACTAGTCAATTATAAATTATTATAATTTTATGAAACCGTTTGCTATTTTTAAAACCTGTTCAAACACATACCAAACATTCTGTCCAGAATCTAAAATTGATGCAATAATCCTTTTTCAATCTACCTTTCGCGTTTTTAGCATTCTCTAGACGTCCTAACTTCTTGTAATGAATTCCAACCTTAATTTATTGTTTTTTTAATCATTTAGGACATCACATTTGACTCTTGACATCCAATCTTTCTTATGTACTCTACAACTATCACTATACTTGTGAGTCTTCTATGTGAGTTCTCCATGCCCTTTTTACTCTATTTCACACCTTTTGGGGTGAAACATGTTAATTTTATCAACTTATACTTGTAAACATCTTGATACTTGTAAATGCACATGCAATTCATCTTTACCTTTTTGTCATGGTTATTTGTGTTATTGTAAGTCTTATATGAGATACATATTTTGTTTACAATCATTAACTATTGCT